>JAPVLO010003893.1:0-19021 GCA_027257055.1 Cephalopachus bancanus
TCACTGGGGTTGGAAGATTACTAAAGAAACAAAGAAAAAGAAAGAAAGAATGGAAACAGGAAGGGAACAGGGAAAGATGAGTAAAAGAAAGGACATAGAATTTCTCATTTTAGGGACAGGTGATCCATTGTCCAGATAAAAAATGAGATTCTCTCAGGTTCACACAGGAACTGAGAAGGAATATAACTGATTGTTCCATTAGGTCTGACCTCTGTGGTACTAAATGAGACAAAATTCCTCACAGTGGTGTTTGGTCAGAGGCTGTCCTTGGAAGAACATCACCCCTAATTTGCTCTGCATCCTTTCGGGAAGACTAAACCTCTACAGTTGAATGCATTAGTCTTTGGGGTCTGGATTGCCCCCTGTTCACGTTCACTCTGGACCTGGGGAGAGAGATGAGTGGTGAAAGAATGGTGTCGAGAGTGGCCACAAGGAAAGGACGTGTGTGGAAGGGGAAGCATGGAAGGGAAGGTGGGACCTAAGGGTGGTTCGACTCACACTATAATCTCAGAGACACAGGCAGCTGTCCCTGAAGGTGGTCCTTGCTTGAGGGAGATCCCTCACCATCACAATAGCCTTTACCAAATGCTCACCCTGAGTTTACCCCATGGATCTGAAGGAGAAAGGGTCTCTGCATTATGGGCTCCAGACAGAGACATGAGGAGTGGAGACAGCACCTGACATGGAGTGTGGATGCCATCCATGAGCTGAGAGGGCGCGACGTTGGTTGTGAGTGTTGGGATGAGTGAGATGTCAGGGAAATGAACATTTTATGTTGATTACAGAGTTTTAGATTTTATATGATTTAAATGAATTTTTACCTCCACCTTGTAACCTACCAAGTGCTCCCTGGCTTGTTTATTTCTTCATATTCAGGATGAAAATCTTTTGTAGATAAGAGAGTTCTTGCTGCCTTCTTTCTCTCTGTCTTCCATTATCTTCCTCCCAGCTGTGCTCACCATCCACCTTCTAGGCTGATCCTTCCTGGGAGCCTGAGGGCTGAGCCTCCACCTGTCTTCCTGGTTCCCTCTTCCAGGATGTGGGGAGTCTGGCCAGCCTGGCTGTTTAATCTCCAGCTAGACAGGAGTCCCTGTTCTGTTAAGCCCTTCAGGTACTTGCTTTCCCCTTCCTGCATGAAGGAAGTTGCAGCTGAGACTTCAGCAGCTGCTCAGGTTCTGGTGGGATCAGACAGCAGTGCAGGGAGGGGCTGAGCTCTGGGGAGGTGCGGGAGAGGATGGAAGAGCTCATGGCAGCGTCCTGCAGGGGAAGCCCTGGGCTGGGAGAGGAAACCAGGCTCTAGATTCAGCTCTTTCCTGTGTGCCCCAGGACAAGCCCACCTCCAAGGGTGTCCTCTACTCTGTAGAAACAAGGGCTTGGGTAGATCATCTCCAAGGCTGCTCCCAGGTGTGACTTTCTGGGATTTAACAACATCACCAAGAAAAGACTCACCTGTAGCTATGTCTAGTCCTCCTCTCTGTGTCGCCCTTTCTGTCCTATCCTATTTCTGAGGTCTGACAGGGACTGACAACCACTGAGCTTGTTTAGGATTCCTTCAGAGAGAAGACCCGGGCAGTCCCTGTGGCTATTTCCTCAGTCCTAAGGGAGGAAGGGATGGGCCTGTCATTCCTTCACCTCCTCCATCTGACCTTCTGCTTTCTCTGCCTCTGCTGCTGAGACAGTTTCAGGGGCCAGTGACCTCAGAGCACCTGCTGAAGGACATCATCTCCCCACAGTGTGGGGAAATGTGGTCTGCAAATCACACACAGGAAGGCCTGCTCAGCTGTGCCTCTGAGAAGTTGCTAGTAAAAGCCTCAACCAAACCCTTCAGTTCCTGTCTGCTTAGCAGAAAATACTAGCTTATTTCTTGATGACCTCTAATCATGTGGACAAGGAGAAAGACAAACATTATTTTGACCAAAATTATCAGAAAATGCTGCAGCAAGTTCCCCAATTGGAGGCAGAAATAACGTCTCTCAGCAGGTCCAACTGTCCTGTTTTCTCCTGTTGGGAATGAGGACTATTTTTTTGAGCTCCACATTCAATAAAGCCCTTATGTTTTATATTTATCATTGTACCAAAAATTGTATATTTAGCTTTGTTGTTGTTGTTGTTGTTTTAGAGACAAGGTCTCGCTTTGCTGCCCAGGCTGGTTTCGAACTCCTGGGCTCAAGTAATCCTTCCCTGTTTGCCTTTCTAAGTGCTTGGATTACAGGTGTGAGCCACTGTGCCTGGCAAAAAAAATTGTATATTTAAGAAATTGTATATTTAAGAGTATATTAAGAGTATATTTAATCTTTGAATGGAATGACTGACGAGGTGCTAAAGGACACTTTTATTTCACTCATTAATTAATGAAGGAACCAGTGGGATGTCAAAACCGCTTCAAAAGGAGACTGAGAGGAGGTACCTTTGTAGGCCAGTGGGAGTGTTGAAGTGAGTTTTCACATAGCTGCCCCATGCTCACAGGGTCTGTGTTACCTGTGAGTACACAGAAGGATGTATGGAGTATGCACATCATCTACAGTGCTCTCCTTTGGAATAGGACACACTTTCAATTTCTACTTGAAGCAGCTCCATAGCCTATAAAATGTAACAAATAATTATTTTGTATTATAAAACAGTCCACTAAAGAAAAGGGAAAATGGATAAACAAAATAAAGAATTTAAATTATTTCATCCCAGGTTTGAGATGACAGGTGATCGGTCCTTCCTCCAGCTTTACCCTTCTCCTGGCCATGCAGGTGCTCTCAGTTCCTTGGTAACACGGGTGTTGGTGATGTCTGTGTGTGGACACAGGACACGAACTTCCATTTATGCTCAGGGCTTTGATAAACAGGAAACCCTTAGCTCGACCTTGAGCCATGCAGACACCTGTGGTATGGAAACAAAAGAAATCTCACTCCCTGGAGCCCATCCCTGTACCCAGGAGGGGGCAGCTGCTCAGGGGGAAAGGGCACCAGCCCGGGGACCGGGAACATCTGGTTTTGATCACAGGTGTGCTTGGTCAAGTAATACTCATCATGACAATGCCAATAGTTAACATCAACCAAAAAAATTATTGAAAACCGTGCAGAAAACTTTTCTCTATTTAAATACAAAGAATGGTTCAGTGAGGTAAGTGTTATTATTATTTCCATTTCACAGATGAGAGAACTGAAGCCAGAGAAGTAAAGTAACTGCTCAAGTTCACACAGCCAGAAAACGAGAGACTCTCTGACTCTGAAGTCAATCCCTGGGCTACTCTGTTATGCTGTCCAACTATGTCGCCCAGCTGACTTAAAAATAAGTTTCAGGTTCATTTATGAGTAAACTTGAAAATTGAAACCATAGGTTACTTAAAGAGAGCAAGAGATAATTTTAAAGCTACTTTTGAAATGGGGCATACCATTTTAAGCAAGATATAAAACAAATAAGCCATATAATATGTCACATTTGACTTCATGAAAAGAATATTTTGGCTTGGCAAAATAGTCCATAGGTGAAGTTGAGAAAAAAACTGTTAAGAAAAATTGTATTATATAAAAATGGCTAATTT
Source organism: Cephalopachus bancanus (assembly GCA_027257055.1). Classification (NCBI taxonomy): domain Eukaryota; kingdom Metazoa; phylum Chordata; class Mammalia; order Primates; family Tarsiidae; genus Cephalopachus; species Cephalopachus bancanus. The sequence continues at coordinate 3,536 of JAPVLO010003893.1, forward strand.
CTCTTAAAATATGTTTAACTCCTATAACTAATAGAAAAAAACTCAAGTGTGGACAAAGGATATTAGAAGACAGTTCACAGTTCACAGGAAAGACAATAAAAAGGCCAAATAATATGAGAGCAGAATGATAAATCTCTTTAAAGAACAAATACCCATTAAAGCTATAATGAGAGAGAAATTTTTCCTATCAATTTGATAATGAGTAAAAAGTTTGAGCATTACATGTTGGCAAGAAACCTAAACATTATTGTTAATAGAGTAGATAGGAACACTCTTTGGTGATAATATTGATCAAAAGTTCAGGCATGGCCAGGCTCGGTGTCTCAGCTTATAATCCCAACACTTTGGGAGACTGAGGCAAGTGGATTGCCTGAGTCCATTGGTTTGAGACCCACCAGGGCAACTTGGCGAGACCTCATCTCTACAATAAATAAAAAATTAGCTGGGCGTGGTATCGCGTGCCTATAGTTCCAGCTACTTGGAAGGCTGAGGTGGAAGGATTGCTGGAGCCCAGCAGGTCAAGGCTGTAGTGGTAGCGTGCAACTGCACTGCAGTCTGGGTGGCAGAGTGAGACTCCAACTCAAAAAAAAAAAAGTTCAGGCATATGTGCCTTTGATCAACTGCATCCACCCTACTGGTTTTTCCTAATGTGTGCATATCCAAGAGTACAAAGGCTCAAAGGTAAGGATCTTCATTGCAACATTGTTTGTAGTGGCCAGCAGCAACTTACATAGGAGAAGCAGAGAGCATTAGAGCCTCACAAGGAACAGATGGGAAGTGAGACATCTGTGAGTGCAGATCCAGAGTTGGCGTCAACAAATGCTGCTATGAGGTAAGGCAAAGGGCAGGACGGTCACCAAATGTGCTGTGTGTATGGGATACAGTTATGTGCTTGTAAATCTGTAGATTATCTCTGGATAAACAAACAGAATACAGTGCCTGCATCTAGGAAACGGAACTAGACAATGGGAGTCAGAGATAGAAGAGAAACTTAATTTTTAATCTCCTTATTTCTCCCTCTTTTTTTTTGAGTCAGAATCTCACTCTGTCGATCAGGCTGGAGTGAAATGGCACGCTCACGGCCACAGCAGCCTTGACCTGCTGGGCTCAGGTGATTTTTCTGCCTCAGCCTTCCAAGTAGCTGGAACTACAAGCACACACCACTGTGCCCAGATAATTTTTTGATTTATTGTAGAGATGAGGTCTCACCAAGTTGCCCAGGATGGTCTCAAACCCATGGACTCAGACAGTCCTTTCACCTTGGCCTCCCAAAGTGCTGGAGTTACAGACGTGAGCAACTGCACCCGGACATCTTTTTTTTTTTGAGTTGGAGTCTCACTCCATCACCCAGTGTGGAGTGCAGTGGCATACTCACGGTTACCCCAGCGTAGACCTTCTGAGCTCAGGTGATTGTTCCACTTCAGTCCTCCAAGTAGCCAGAATTATGGGCACATGGTACTACACCTGGCTAATTTTTTGGTTTATTGTAGAGATGAGATCCTGCCAAGTTGCCCTGGCTGTTCTCAAACTCGTGGGCTCAGGTATTCTGCTCACCTTGGCCTGCCAAAGTGCTGGGATTACAGGGATTACAGGCTTGAGCCACCGCACCCGGTCTTTTTTTTTTTTTTTTAACAGTCTTGTTATGTTGCCCAGGCTGGTCCTGAACTCCTGGGCTGAAGTGATACTCGCTTTTTCAGGCTCTTCTGTAGCTGTGCGTAGAGGCCCCTGTCACTAGTGCCCAGCCTCCTTTATCCTGTTTTTTTTCCCCATATGAATGTATAATCTGATTAAAATTAAGTAAATAAAAAACTGAGTGGTGCTGCTGAAGTGCAATCTCCTCATTCTTTGAACAGGGGTAGTAATCTGTAACCTGACCCAAACCCTTTATGGCTTGTCCTGAGATCATTAAGCATTCTGTATCTGAAGGAGCTGCTGAAATGCAGGACCTGGGAATTACTTTCATGGTGGATGGGCGACCTCTTTTCCCAGACTGCGAAAGCACCAGGAGAAATCTAGCTACAGGGACTGTGGCAATTCCGTAGCAGAAGGGCCTTGATAACAGCAATGATAATAACAATTAAAAACTTACTTGTGATTTTTTAAAAACTGTCATTTTATTTAGTGCTTGCAGGAGTCCCACAGGTACTTGCAGTTATTATCTCCAAGGTTCATAGGTAGGAACTCAAGTCTTCGTTTAGGAACTTGATAAAGAGCACTCAGCCAATAAAGGGTGCATCTGGGACTTGGACCTGGGTCTGTCTCACTCCAGAGCTTAAGTCTCCTTGAATTCCCTGGTCATGGTCCTAGCCCTGGTACTCCAACAATCCCTCAAGTGGTCAACATACAATCCCTGGGTGCCATCTCTCTCAGGCCATTTGTGTTGCTATGCAGCAATAGTCCCCAATGTTTTTGGCACAAGGGACTGGTTTCATGGAAGACAATTTTTCCATGGAGGATGAGGCATGGCGGGGCTAAATCATCAGACAATAGATTCTCACAAGGTGCACACAACCTAGATCTCTCACGTGCACAGCTCACAATAGGATCTGTACTCTTCCAAAAACCTAATGCTACAGCTGATCTGACAGAATTTGGAGCTCTGCTCACCTGCTGCTCCCCTTGTGCTATGCGGCTTAGTCCTGACAGGTTATAGACCAGCACTAGTCCATGGCCTAAGGGTTGCTATACAGGAATACATGAGGCAGGGTCATTGATACAGAAAAGAGATTTATTTGGCTTATGGTTCTGCAGGGTGTTTGAAAAGTGTGGTGTCAGCAGATGCTGGTGAGGGCCTCAGACTGCTTCTACTCATGGCAGAAGGAAAAGGGCCGGCAGCAGGCATCGCTTGTTGACAGGGAAGGAAGAGAGAGGGAGGGAGGTGCCAGGCTCTTTTTAACAGTCAGTTCTCATGGGAATGAATAGAGTGAGAACTCACTTCTGCCATACCACACCTCCAACATCAGCGATCAAATTTCAACATGAGACTTGGAGGAGACAAATATCCAAACTATATGACCTGGCTTCCTGAATTCCTGTACTAGTTTCCTGTGACTGTCATAACACATACTGAGAACTGAATGATTAAAACAAGGGAAATTCATTGTCACATGGTTCTGGAGGTTAGAAAACCCCAAATCAAGGTGTCAGCAGGGCCACATTACCTTTGAAGCCTGCATGATTATCTTTGTCAGCTCAGACTACCAGGATAAAATATCATTGCCTGGGTGTCTTAGATAACAGACATTTAAAAATATTATTTATCTCATCTCATCTTATCTCATCATTTATCTTATCTTAGAGTTATGTGTACATGTGAGGATTTACTGCATAAGTACATTTCATGTATGTTAAGTTTGGGCTTCTAATGAGTCCTCTTTCCCCCAATAGTGGGCCTGGTGCTCAATCTTGTGTGCCCCTTCTCCTTCCTTTAGCAGTGTCCAGGGAGCAAAAGTGTTATTTAACAGTGTCCAGGCAACAAAGGTGTTATTCCCACCTTTGTGCTCATGTGACCAGTGATCAGGACCTGCTTACAGAACATGCAGTATTGAGTTTTTTTGTTTCTGTGATAATTCACTTAGCATGCTGGGCTTCAGCTACATCCATGTTGCTGTGAAGGCCGTGATTTTGCTTTTATTTATGGCTGCGTAATATTCCATGATGAATATGTACCACATTTTATTTAGAGTCAACTTTTGATGGGCATCTGCGTTGGTTCCATGTTTTTGCTATTGTGAATGAACATTTTAAGGATCATTCTCATGATCAGGTGAGCTTGATTCCCAGGATGCAAGGTTGGTACAACACATGTAAATCAATAAACATAATCCATCACATAAACAGGTATAAAACAAAGAACCTTGTAATTATCTCATTACACACAGAAAAAACATCCAAAAAATCCATCATCCTTTCTTGATTAAAAAACCCTTGAACACCTAGTCATCAAAGGAACATTCCTAAAAACAATAAGAACCATTTATTTATTGCAAACCTGCAGTTAACATCATACTTAAAGGACAGAAGACAGAAATATTTCTCCTAAAAAATGGAACAAGACAAGGACGTACACTCTCACTCCTCTTATTCAACATAGTACTAGAAATCTTAACTAAAACAATCAAGCAAGAGAAAGAAGTTAGGGGTATCCAAACAGCAAAAGAAGAAGTAAGTTATCCCTCTTTGTGGATGATATGACTGTATACCTAGAAAACACTAGATGTCTGTCAAAAACCTCCTCACACTGAAAAATGACTTCAGTAAATCTCAGGATACAAAATCAATGTGCCAAAAATAACTGCATTTCTGTATACCAACAACAAGCTGGCAAAGAACCAAATAAAACACACAATACCATTTACAGGAGCTACACACAAAAAATAAAATACCTCAGCATCCACTTTTACAATAAGAACTACAAATCATTGCTCAAAGAATTCAGAGATGACACAAACTATGGAAAACATTCCACGCTGATGGATTGGAACAATCAATATAGTCAAGATGTCCATCCTACCCAAGGCAATCTACAGATACAGCACAATTCCTATTAAATTACCATCATCAATTTTTACAGACATAGAAAAGCCAAATTCACATAAAAGCAAAATGAGCCCGAATAGCTAAAGAATCCTCAGCAAAAGGAACAAAGCTGGAGGCATCACACTTTCAGACTTTAAACTTTACTACAAGGCTACAGTAACCAAGACAGCATGGTACAGTGTCTTTTTGGTAGGTGTGGGTGTCTTTTTGGCAGTCACTTATGTTTCTCTGGGTATATTCCTAGAAGTGGGATTGCTGGATTTTATGGTAGCTCTTTCTCTCTCAAGTTTTAGTTCTTTGAGAAAATGCCACTCCCAAAAAGGGCAAACTAGATTACATTCCCACCCCACAGTGTAGAAGCATTCCTTTTTCTCTGCAGCTACATCAATGCCTGTTTCATTTGTTTTTTTGTTTTTGTTTTTTGACTTTTTAATGATAGGCATCCTTGCCAGTGTTAGGTGGTATCTCATTGGAGTTTTAATTTGCATTTCTTTGATGATTACTGAAGCTGAGCAGTTTTTCATGTTTGTTGTTTCAGGTTTTACATTTAGTCCTTGATTCATTTTGAGTTAATTTCTGTATATGGTGATTGGAAGGGGTTCAGTTTCATCATTCCGTATGTGGTTAGTCAGTTTTACCGGTCCATTTACAAAATATGGTTTCCTTTCCTCAATGTCTGTTTTTGTTGACTTTGCCAAAGATGAATTAGTTGAGGGTCTGTGGTTTTATTTCCAGATTTTCTGTCCTGTTCCATTGGTCTGTGTGTCTATTCCTGTTCCAGTACCATGCTGCCTTGGTTACTGTAGGTTTGTAGTAAAGTTTAAAGTCTGAAAGTGTGATGCCTCCAGCTTTGTTCCTTTTGCTGAGGATCTCTTTAGCTATTCAGGCTCATTTTGCTTTTATGTGAATTTGACTTTTCCATGTCTGTAAAAACTGATGACAGTTTAATAGGAATTGTGTTGTATCTGTAGATTGTCTTGGGTAGAATGGACATCTTGACCGTATTGACTGTTCCAATCCATGAGCGTGGGATGTTTTCCATAGTTTGTGTCATCTCTGAATTCTTTGAGAAATGATTTGTAGTTCTTATTGTAAGAGTGGATGCTGAGGTATTTTATTTTTTGTGTGTAGCTCCTATAAATGGTATTGTGTTTTTTATTTGGTTCTTAGCCAGCTTGTTGTTCGTATATACAAATGCGGCTATTTTTGGCACATTGATTTTGTATCCTGAGACTTTACTGAAGTCACTTATCAGTGTGAGGAGGTTTTTGACAGACCCTCGTGTTTTCTAGGTATACAGTCATATCATCTACAAAGAGGGATAACTTAACTTCTTCTTTTGCTGTTTGGATACCCCTAATTTCTTTCTCTTACGTGATTGTTTTAGTTAAGATTTCCAGTACTATGTTGAATAGGAGGGTTGAGAGTGTACGTCCTTGTCTTGTTCCAGTTTTTGGGAGAAATATTTTTGGCTTCTGTCCTTTAAGTATGATGTTGACTGCAGGTTTGTAATAAATAAATGGCTCTTATTGTTTTTAGGATGTTCTTTTGATGCCTAGGTGTTCAAGGGATTTTTTTTTTTTATCAAGAAAGGATGTTGGATTTCATTGGATTTTTTTCTGTGTTTAATGAGATAATTGCGTGGTTCTTGGTTTTATAACTGTTTATGTGATGGATTACGTTTATTGATTTACATGTGTTGTACCAGCCTTGCATCCTGGCATTAAAGCTCTCCTGGTCATGAGAATGATCCTAAAAATTTGCTACTGGATGCAGTTTACTAGAATCTTATGAGAATTTTATCATCTATGCTCGTCAGGGAGATTGGCCTGTAGTTTTCTTTATTTGTGGTCTTTTCCATTTGCGGTTATTAGGATGATATTGGCTGAGTAGAATGAGCTAGGGAGAATACCTTCATCTCAATTGCCTGGAATACTTGCAATAGGATTTATATCAGGTCTTCCTTGTACCTTGTGTAGAATTCAGTTGATTTCTTGGGTTGTTATTGGTCAACTTAGGGTTTCAATTTCTTCCTGTTTCAATATTAGGTGGTTATGTGATGCCAGTAATTCCTCCATTTCCTCTAGATTTTCTATTTTTTTTTTTTTTTTTGCATACAGATATTTGTAGTAATCTTTGATTATTTTTAGAATTACTTCAGGGTCAGTTGTAACATAGCCTTTTTAATTGTATTTGTGTTAAGTTGATCTCTCTCTCTTCTCTCTCCATATATATATATATATATATATATTAATCTCCATCTCCCTGGCCAGGGTTTTGTCAATCTTATTTATCCTTTTAAAGACTCAATTTTTTTACCTTAATCATTTTTTTAACTATTTCATTCAACTGTGACTTATTTTAATAATGTAAATTTTTCTATTAATTCTTTGGTAGATTGCACCCGAGCTCCAGCTCCATTAGTTGTGATGTTAGACTGTTTACTTAAGATCCCTCTTTTTTCTTCATATGTACAGGCAATGCTATACAGATTTCCCTCCCAGCATTGCTTTCATGGTATCCCAGAGGTTTTGGTATGTTGTGTTTTCATTTCCTTTTGTTTCCAGAAATATTTTTATTGCTACCTTGATTTCTGTGTTAATCCACAAGTCAGTTAGAAGTATGTTGTTTAGTTTACATGTGTTTGTGTGTTTTTTTTTTGGTTCCTGTTGGCAGTGATATTTATTTTTATTTCACTGTGGTCTGAGATGATGGTTGGCATTATTTTGACCTTTTGAAATTTGTTTACACTTGCTTTAGGCCCAAGTTTGTGGTCTATCTTGGAGTATGTTCCATGTATGGATGAGAAGAATGTATATTCTCTAGTTGTTGGGTGAAGTGTTCTGTAGATGTTTATTAGGTCCAATTGGTTGAGTGTTGACTTAAAGTTCTGAATTTACTTGTTAGTTTTTTTGCCTTGATGATTGGTCTATTATAGTCAGGGACTTTGATTATAATTATATGTCTGTCTATTAGCAATTGTTTTATAAATCTGGGTGCTCCTATGTTGGATGTGTATATTCAAGATGGATTTTTTTTTTTTTGCTGGTGGATTGAGCCTTTTAACATTATACAATGTTCTTCAGTGTCCTTTTTAACTTTTATAGGTTTAAAGTCTATTTTGTCTGATATAAAAAAGAGCGACTCCTGCTCTTTTGTTTTGTTTTGTTTTGTTTTTTCCTAGATCTTTCTCCAGTCCTTTACCTTGAGTCTGTGAGTGTCCTTTACAGTGAGTTGGGTTTCCTGAAGCAGTGTAAGGTTCAATTATATTTCTTTATCCAATTTGACACTCTATGCATAGAGTGGTATGTTCAGTGTATACACATTTAAATTAATTATTGATGCGAGATTTATTCATTCATATTGCTCTTAAGAGGCTGCTTTGCTTTTTAAGTTTTTGTTTTATTTTATTTTATTTTATTTTAAAGATGTGGGATACAAGTCAGGATTAGGTACATAAGTGGTCTATGTACAGGTGAAGGTTGGGCCTCCCACTGTTCCTTACTTTCCCTGGTTTAGGATCAGATACCCTTAGTGATACTATGTGCCCTCCCTCCTATCATTCTCTGGCAGTGTCCTGCTGCTGCCAATACCTTTCTTGTAGTATTGTGATAAATATTCAGGGCCTACTTTTGAGTAAGAACCCATGGTATTCAGTTCATTGTTTCTGTAATAGATTACTGAGTATGATAGACTCTAAATCCATCCAAGTTGCTGCAAAGTTCATAAATTTGTCCTTCTCTATGGTTATGTAATATTCCATCATGTATATGTACATTTTTTATATCTAGTCCACTTTTGATGGGCAGCACATTTGGTTCCATGTTTTTGCTATTGTGAATCGGGCTATAATAAACACATGTGCACAGGTATTTCTTTTGTAGAATGATTTGAGTTCCTCCAGGTATATTTCCAGAAGAAGAATTGTTGGATCATATGGATGGTCAATTTCTAGATCTTTTGAAAATCGCCACACTGTTTACCATAGAGGTTGTACTAGTTTACACTCCCACCAACAGTGTAGAAGCATTCCCTTTTCTTTGCATCCTCACCAGCATCTGTTATTTTTTTGAGTTATTAATGATGGTCATTCTTACTGAAATTGAGTGATATCTCATTGAGGTTTTGATTTGCATTTATCAGATGATTAATGAGGCTTAGCATTTTTTCATGTATCTGTTGGCTGTTCATACATCTTCTTTTGACAAGTGTCTATTCATGTCCTTTGCCCACTTTCTAATAGGGCTGTTTTTTTCCCCTTTTGGCTCATGTGAGTTCCTTGAAGATCCTAGATGTTAGGTCTTTGTCAGATATACAGTTTGCAAGTTTTTTCCCCCCGTTTTGTGGGCTGTTTCCCTGCTCCCTTGATGGTTTCTGTGCTTTGTAAAATCTTTTTAGTTTGATAAGGTCCCACTTGTCTATTTTACCTCTTATGCATACATTTTAGGGTTATGATCAAGAAGTAGTTACCTATTCTAACATGCATAAAGGTGTCTCCTGTGTTTTCTAAGATTCTTATAGTTTGAAGTTTTATGTTCAGGTCTTTGATCTATTTAGAGTTGATTATTATTTATGGTGATATATGTGTCCTGTTTCATTCTTCTACAAGCAGTCAGCTAGTTTTCCAGGCAACATTTGCTGCATAGAGTTTCCTCTCCCCAGTGATTTTTGATGGTTGTTTTGTCAAAGATGAGTTGGTTGAGAAATTGAGGTTTTGCTTCCAGAATCTCTATCCTGTTCCATTGGTCTATATATCTGTTCTTGTACCAATACTAGGCTGTTTTGATTATTGTAGGTTTATAATAAAGTTTAAAGTCTGGAAATGTGATATCTCCTGCTTTGTGGTTTTCTGTTTGTTTGTTTGTTTTTTCTGAGGATCATTTTGGCCATTTGTGGCTTTTTTTTGTTTCCATATGAATTTCTGCATTGTTGTTTCCAGGTCTGAGAAGAATGATGTTGGTAATTTGATAGGTATTGTGTTGAATCTGTTGATTGCCTTGGGTAGGATGGCGATCTTAACAATATTGATTCTTCCAATCTGTGAGCAAGGAGTACTTTGCATTTGTTTGTGTCTTCATTGATTTCTTTGAGTACCATTTTGTTATTTTTGTTGTAGAGGACTTTCTCTTCTCTGGTTAGGAAGATGCCAAGGTATTTAATTTTTTATGGTTATTGTGAATGGGATTGTACTTTTTATTTGGTTCTCTGCCTACTTATTGTTGATGTACAAAAATACATCTATCAGGTTGGGCTTCGTGGCTCACACCTATAATCCCAGCACTTTGGGAGGCTGAAGTGAGAGGATTGCCTGAACCGATGAGTTCAAAACCAGCTTGGGCAAGCTGGTGACACCTCATTTCTTACAATAAGTCAAAAAATTAGCCAGGCTTGGTGGAACATGCCTGTAGTTCCAGCTACTTGGAAGGCTGAGGTGGAAGGGTCTCCAGAGCCCAACATGTCAAGGCTGCGTTGGTCGTGAGTGTGCCGCTGCACTCTTGCCTGGGAGACAGAGTGAGACTCTAACTCAAAATATGTGTGTGTGTGTGTGTGTGTGTGTGTGTGTGTGTGTGTGTGTGTATAAAGAATCTGTCTTGTGCACATTGACTTTGTACCCTGAGACATTGCCAAAGTCATTTATCAGAGCAATGAGGTTTTTGACAGATTCCCTTGGGTTTTCAAGGTATAGGATTATGTCATCTGCAAAGAGGAATAGCTTAACTTCCTCTTTTCCTATTTGGATACCCTTGATTTCCTTCTTTTGCCAGATTGCTCTAGCTAGGACTTCTGACGCTATGTTGAACATCTAATTCTTGAGATGTGTTGTTGGATCCAGTGTGCTAGAATCTTGTTGAGAATCTTGTCTTGTCCCCATTTTCAGGGGAAATGGCTCCAACTTCTGTCCACTGAGCGAGATGTTGGCTGTGGGTTTATCATAGATGGCTCTTACTATTTTAAAGAATGTTCCTTCTTCTCCTAAACGATCAAGGTTTTTTTTTTTAAATCAAGAAAGGATGTTAAATTTTGTCAAAAGCATTTTCCACATCTAATGATAAAATCATGTGGTTCTTGTTTTCACATCTGTTGATGTACTGAATTACAGGTATGGTCTTGTGGATATTGAACAAATCCTGCATCTTGGGAATGAAGCTTGCTTAGTCATGTTAGATAATTCTTGAGATGTATTGGATCAATGTGCTAGAATCTTGTTGAAAATTTTTGCATCTACGCTCATCAGGGAGATTGGCCTATAGTTTTTTTTCCTTGCTGGGTCTGTGCCAGGTTTGGATATCAGTATGATGTTAGCTTTTTAGTTTTTGTGGTTGATTTGTATTGTCTGTTAACTCTGTGCTTGCCTGTGCTTTTGTGGGTTGGTCTGGAGTTGGCGTATTCTCTTAGGAATTGAATGTCTGGGAAGGATTTTAATTTTCCTTCATTCATGAAACTTATCTTGGGTTGGGGTTGGAAATTCTTGGCTGGAATTGCTTTTCTTTAAAAATGTCACTAGGTTGCGGTGGCCATGAGCATGCCACTGCACTCCCACCTGGGCAACAGAGTGAGACTACAACTCAAAATAAATGAATAAACAAAAAAATATGTTAAACATGAGACTCCAGTCAGGTCATACCGCACTCCTCTCCAGCTCCCCTCCATAGACACGATTGCTTACACCAGTGGGAAATGGGTCCACCGTGGCCTTGTTGTGGGGATGGCCGAACTTTTTCTGTTGTACAAAAGAGTTCACAAAGGGAGAGAGAGGGGCTGCCAGCATAACAGCCCCCATCCCCCCTCGCACCCGCATTGCCTCCTGGTTCCCCTTTCCTTGTCTGTGGCAGTTTGAGCTCAAACCTCAAAGTTTCTTTCTTCAGCAATGTTTTTCCTGCCAGCCAGAACTGACTGGTCAGTGTACCAAGCCCCAGCTTTGAGCACTCAGTAGTGATTGGGAGGAGGGATAGCCCCCCTGACCACTGTGGCCGTGCTGCAGGAATGGCAGAGCTGTTTGTTGCCCAGAAGCATTCATGTGAGAGAGGGGTTTCTAGAACAATAGAGTTTCTCCTGACCTCCCTACCATTGCTAGAGACTGACTGTGTTCAGAACTCAAAAGTTCTTTAAGCAGCAACAGGCTCTCTCACTGCAGCTTGTGCCAAACCTTAGCTACCTGCAGCAGCAAACTCTGCTCTTGGCGTGCTTGAAGGCTGCTGAACCGGAATTCTTTCCTGGCCTAGGAGCTGGCCACCGAGCCCTACCTGCAGAAAATGAGTTCTTCAGAGCTCAAATGGGTTCCCAGCTCCTCATGGGCTCTGGCAGCATGCAGCTGTGTTGTATCCAGGCTGTTTCCCATGTGGGACTGGAATCTTGTGAGGCTTGTGGAGGCTCTCCCAGTCCATGGTGGCAGCAAGCCTTGAGTCCTAATTTCCACACTCACCATTTCCCACATCCAGAGGCTGCTCTGTTTCGAACATGAGCTGAGCAGAAAGGGGCTTCCTGGCTCCAAAGCCAGCTGCCTGTTCTCTCTCCTCCCTGATTTCTGTGTATCTCAGTGGTCCTCTGTGGGTTGGGGGTGCATTCTCCGTCTCAACCTGCCGTGACTACTGGGGATCTCTGCTGGGGATCTCTGACTGCTGGGGATCTCTGACAGCTTGGGCTCCTTTCCTTGGGTTTTTCTGTGAGAGGTGTGAGTCAGCTGCTCCTAGGTGGTCGTCTTAAATACTAACAAAAATAACAAAAGGTTATTTTCTCATAGTTGCGAAGGCTAGAATTCTAAAATCAAGGTTCTGGCCAATTAGATTTCTGATGAAGGCCCTCTTGTGGTTTTGCAGAAGGCCGTCTTCTAATTATGTCTTCACACGGCTTTTCATCAGCATATGTGCATGGAGAGAGCTTACTTGCCTGCCCTTTGGTAAGTCTTTTTTTTGAGTCGGAATCTCCCTCTGTCACAGGATAGAGTTCAGTGGCATGCTTACAGCTACTGCAGCCTCGACTTACTAGGCTCAGGTGATCCTTCGCCTAGCCTTCCAAGTAGCTGGAACCACAGATGTGAGCCACCACACCCAGCTATTTTTTAAAAAATTTATTGTAGAGAGGAGGTCTCACCAAGTTGCCCAGACTGGTCCCGAACCAGTGGACTCAGGCAATCCTTTCACCTCAGCCTCCCAAAGTGCTGGGGTTATAGGCTTGAGCCACATGCTGGGCCTGGTATGTCTTTTTATAAGGACAAATGGGCACTAATTCTGTTGATCTGAGCCCCGCCCTTGTGATCTCATTGAACCTTACTTCACTAGAGGCCTCATCTCCAAATAAGCCACACAGGGTTTCAAGGCAATAACACGTAAATTTTGGAGGCACATACATATTCAGTCCATAAAAGGGGAATTCTTCCTGGGCCCTTTCTAGCTTCTGATGTCTGCTGGCAGTCTGTGGTGTTCCTTGTCTTTCAACCTCATCAGTCTAATCCTGCAGCTTCATGTGTGTTCTCCTTGCGTCTTTTCCCATTGTCTTCCCTCTGTTCATGTCAGGGTCTGTGTCTAAATTTCCCCTGTTCATAAGGACATTGGCCATATTGGATTTGGGTCCACCCTCTGTCCTCATCTTAACTTGATATATCTGCAAAGACCCTAATTCTATGTAAGGTCACCCCTGAGATGCTGAGTTCGGGACTTCAACATATCTTTTCTGGGGGACACAATTCAACTAAAATAACAGATTTCCCTTCCTTTCTCTCATTCATGTCCTCCTAACTGAGGGATTCTTATTATTTGCAATTAATTATTATCCTGGATGCCCAACTGAAGATTAAATTTGCATGTCTTTTCTTTATTAATAAATATCGGCAGATGCACCTTTAAGTAAACAAATACCACCCTAAAAGAGGTCTTCAAAATTTTTTCTTGAGAGTTCTCTCTTTGTTGTGAAACTATAAGGTGAGTGAGTCCTTTCTGGGGGAAGAAGGAGAAACTAGACCTTTTGGATTGTGAGACTTAAAAGTGCCTTCCTGTGGGGGTTCGTGTGTGGTGTGGTGTCAATGTAGGTGTTGGGGTGCAGTGTGAAGCTCATTGCTAGGAAGGACCGACCAAAGTTCTGGATCTGTGAGGTGGCTGATCTGGGAGCTGAAAGGTGGTCTCTCAGGCAGTTTCTGTAGCTTTGGCCTTGTTGGGCTGTGCCCACTATTTGAGTGAGACTGAAGGCGAAGGAACTTAACCTTTCATTACTGCCTTAGTTATTCATTGTTGTGTGACCTGTTACGCCAGAACTCAGTGTCTTACCACAACAACATGCAGTATTCCACAGTTTCTGGGACCAGGATGCAGGTGTGGTTTACCCGGGTCCTGTGGCTCTCACAGACTGATGTGAGAGTGCTGGCCAGAGGCCACTCTCAGTTCTCTGCCATGTGGGTCTTTCTATAGAGCAGCTCACAGTATGGCACATCATAAGAGCTGGCAGGAGAGTTGGAGACCGAGAGAGAGTGAGCGAGATAGACATAGTGCAGAGCGTGGTACCCTATGTGATACCCAAACACTTGGCTATATTTTGTTTGTTAAAAGCAAGTCACTAGGTTCAGCCTACCCTCCAGGGGAGGAGGTGACACAGGTGTGGGCAGGAGGAGGGCGGCACCTTTGGGAGCCCCTTTAGTAGCTGCTTCCTACCATCGTGCACTTAGCATGTGCTAAACACGAAGGTCTATGACTCATGATCCCATGTGATTCATGCTTTCATCATGGGGCAAGGAAGGAAACTGGAGCTTAGGTAGGTTGAGTAAACCATTCAAGGTCATCCTTCACTAGAACCAAGACTTGATCCCAGACATGCTTCAAATTTGTTGTACCAGGTCCATCCCTAGAATCAAGGGAGAATTTTGGATGCATTTCATTAAAACAAAAAGTTCTGTGGTACTATCTGTCCTCCATGTGAAAACGCTTATGTTTCCTATCTCAAATTCCCTAGGTGTCTATAGCACTGCAGCCCAGAGTTCTGGAGCCCAGGACTCTGGAATGAAAAATTTTAGGACACATGTTCCTCTGAAGAGAATCCGAGGAGACTCCGTCTTGTCTTCTGTGACCAATCAGTCAGGAGCAGTTCCAGGAGATGACCTGGAAGTCTCATGGGGCTTTGGCCTGAGTCAGGTTTCACAATCAATCTGAAAGTTTGTAGGGGAGCCAAGTCTCCAACCTGGGTCAGTCTCCAGGACAAGTTCCAGCAGAAGGTCCATATGCCCAACAGGACATCTCTGATGATTGAGAACCTGAGAGCTGAGGACAGTGGGTAGTACTGTGCTCAAGTAACCTTAACTGGAGGAAGAAGCTTTATCCAGGTGTTCCACCTCACCATCTATGGTAATTAATACCCTCTCCTCTAGCCCTTGACTTGCATTCTTCCTCTGTGCCTAGAGTGTCCCGTTGGCCTCATTTTGTAGAATCCCATTCAGACTCCAGCCTTCAGACTCTATTTTAGCTCTTGAAAATCAGGCAAGTGAGGTCACCACAGATGGAGAGCAGGTAATCACACCAGGGAGAAAATCACTTCAATGTTTTGGAAGAGGAAATGGAAATTGGGCAAAATAGTAATTTTTCTAATAGTACTGACTTTCCTTTATATAAATGATGCTACTTAATTAGTGTAGTCATTTTCTATGATTGGCATAACAGATCACCACACACTAGCAGCTTGAAATAAGACACATTTTTTGCTTCATTGTGCTGTTGGTCATAGGTCTGACACAGGTTCCACTGAGCTATAATGAAAACGCTGGCAGGGTTGTTCTTTCTGGAGGCTCCAGAAGAGAATCTTTACTTTGTCACTTGCTCGTGGCTGCCAGCATCCTTTGGCTTGTGGCCACCTGCCTCCATCTTAAAGTCAACAAAGGTGGGTCGAGTCCTTCTCACCTTGGATCCCTCTCAACCCCCCTTCCTCCCTCTTTCACTTTTAAGGATCCTGATGTTTCCTGAACCAACT
>JAPVLO010003894.1:0-18697 GCA_027257055.1 Cephalopachus bancanus
GCCTTCTGGTTCTGCAGCTCTCCATGTAGGTACTCTGTTGTCTCTTTTTTTTAAAAAAAAGTTTCAGCTAAGAAAATAACCTTAAATGTTCTCTTTTAATTGGCTATGAGATTTTTTTATCATTTCACTGTTTGTAAAGGTTTTTTTTTTCTAATTGATATTTTTTATTTTGATATTGTGGGGTACAATCAAGGGATAGGCATACAAATATGCTTCATTCAGACCCCCTTGTTGATAATTGGTGTCTCCCCGTCTCCAGACAGATGTTTACTATCATTAGTCCCATTTCCCCCCCCCATAGTTTCCCAACACAGTTAGTCATTTTCTTATACTAGTGCACTGGATGATCAAGGTCCACTATATGAGTGAGAATATGTGGTACTCAGATCTTTGTTTCTGTGAGAGGTCACTTAGTATTATAGACTCTAGCTCCATCCAGGTTGCTGCAAAATTCATGATTTTGTTCTTATTTATGGCTGCATAGTATTCCATCATGTATATGTACCACATTTTTTTAATCCAGTCCTCTTTTGATGGACAGTGTGGTTGGTTCCAGGTTCTTGCTATTGTGAACAATGCTGCAATAAACATTCGCGTGCAGGTATCTTTTTGATAGAGTGATTTGAGTTCTTCAGGGTATATTCCCAGTAGGGGGATTGCAGGGTCATATGGGAGGTTGATGTTTAGAGCTTTTAGGAATTGCCACACTTCTTTCCACAGAGGTTGCACTAGTTTACACTCTCACAAACAGTGTAGAAGTGTTCCCTTTTCGACACACCCTCTCCAGCAGCTGTTGTTTTTGAGTTGTTGATAATTGCCATTCTGACTGGAGTTAGGTGGTATCTCAGTGTGGTTTTGATTTGCATCTCCCTGATGATTAATGAGGTTGAGCATTTCTTCATGTGTCTGTTGGCTGCTCGGATGTCTTCCTTTGTGAAGTGTCTGTTCATATCTTTTGCCCATTTATAATGGGGTTGTTTGTTTTTTTCTTTTCAACACTTTTGAGTTCCTTGTAGATTCAGGATGTTAAGCCTTTGTCAGACATAGAGTTGGCAAATACTTTTTCCCAGTCTGTAGGCTGTCTTCCTGTTCTCTTGATGGTTTCTTTGGCTTTGCAGAAGCTTGTCAGTTTAATGAGGTCCCACTTGTCTGTCTTATCCCTTGTGGGTTTCGAGTTTTGTTCAGGAATTGGATGCCAGTTCCAATTTCCATGAGGATATGTCCTTCATTTTCTAAGGTTCTTATGGTTTCAGATTTTATGTTTAGGTCCCTGATCCATTTGGAGTTAATTTTTGTGGGATAGATAGGGGTCCTGTTTCAATCTTCTGCATGTGGTCAGCCAGTTTTCCTAGCACCGTTTACTGAATAGGTTCTCCTCTCCCCAGTGGTAGGTGGCGGAGGCTTTGTCGAAGATGAGTTGGTTGAGAAATTGAGGTCTTGCCTCTGGAATCTCAATTCGATTCCATTGGTCTATATGCTGTTCCTATACCAATACCAAGCTGTTTTGATGATTGTAGCTTTATAGTAAAGTTTGAAGCCTGGTAATGTGATACCACCTGCTTTGTGTTTTTTTTTGCTGAGGATTGTTCTGGCAATTCTTGATCGTTTGTGTTTCTATATGAATTCCTGTGTTGTTTTTTCTAGATCTGAGAAGAATGTTGCTGGTAATTTGATGAATATTGCATTGAATCTGTAGATTGCCTTAGGTAAGATGGACATCTTCACAATGTTGATTCTTCCAATCCATGAGCATGGATATTTTTCCAATTGTTTGTGTCATCTTTGATTTCTTTGAGCACTGTTTTGTAGTTTTCCTTGTAAAGATCTTTCACGTCTCTGGTTAGGAAGATGGCAAGGTATTTCATTTTTTGTGTGGCTATTTTGAATGGAATTGTGCTTCTTATTTGGGTTTCTGTTTTTTTATTATTGGTGTAAAGAAATGCTATTGTCTTTGCATATTGATATCCTGAGACTTTGCCGAAGGTCTTTATCAGTGTAAGGAGGTTTTTGATAGATTCTCTTGGGTTTTCAAGGTATACGATCATGTCATCTGCAAAGGGAGATAATTTGACTTCCTCTTTTCCTATTTGGATACCCCTGATTGCCTTCTCTTCTCTGATCGCTCTAGCCAGGACATCTAATACTATATTGTACAGGAGAGGTGAGAGTGGTCACCTTTGTCTTGGTCTAGTTTTCAGGGGAAATGCTTCCAATTTTTGTCCATTTAGGAGTATGCTGGCTGTGGGTTTCTCATAGATGGCTTTTACTACTTTGAGGTATGTTCCCTGTATGCCTAGATGTTCGAGGGTTTTTATCAAGAAGGGGTGCTGGATTTTATCAAAAGCTTTTTCTGCATCTAATGATGTAATCATGTGGTTTTTGTTTTGACATCTGTTGATGTATTTAATTACATTTATTGTTTTACGAATGTTGAACCAGACTTGCGTCCCAGGGATAAATCCTACTTGGTCATAATGAATGATTTTTGAGATGTGTTGTTGAATACGGTTTTCTAGGATCTTGTTGAGAATTTTAGCATCAATGTTCATCAAAGATATTGGCTTGTAGTTCTCTTTTTTTGTTGGATCTTTACCTGGCTTGGGTATCAATGTGATGTTAGCTTCATAAAATGATTTGGGGAGGGTTCCATCTTTCTCAATCGCCTGAAATAGATAGCTTCAGTAGGATTGGAATCAGTTCCTCCTTAAATGTCTTGTAGAATTCTGCTGGAAAGCCATCTTGTCTGGGGCTTTTTTTTTGTAGGTAGTTTTCTTATTACATAGTCAATTTCCTTGATTGTTTTTGGTCTATTTAGGGTCTCAATTTCTTCTTGTTTCAACCTAGGCAGGTTGTGTGATGACAGAACATCCTCCATTGCCTTGAGGCTTTCAAGTTTGTTTCCATACAAGTGTACATAGTAGTCTCTGATGATCTTTTGTATTTCTTCAGGGTCAGATGTGACTTCATCTTTTGTGTTTCTGATTGTGCTTATTTGGGTTTTTTCTTTCTTTTTCTTGGTCAGTCTAGCTAGGGGACCATCGATCTTATTTATCCTTTCGAAGAGCCAGCTTTTTGTTTCATTGATTTTTTGTATTGTCTTTTTGTCTTCTATTTCCTGGATTTGGGCTTTTATTTTGGTGATCTGGATTCTTCTGCAGAAATTAGGGTTTTTGTGATCTTGCTTTCCAACTTCCTTAGGTGGCTTGTTAGGCTATTAATTTGTGCTCCTTCCATTTTCTTCATGTTTGTTTGTAGGGATATAAATTCGCCTCTTACTACAGCTTTTAAGGCGTCCCAGAGATTTTGGTAAGATGTTTTTTCATTTTCATTTGTTTCCAGATATTTTTTGATCTGTTTTGATTTCATCATTGATCCAGGAGTTGTTTAGCATCATGCTGTTTAGTGTCCATGTCTTTGTGGGTTTTGGGGGTACCTTGTTGGTGTCAATGTTTATTTTTATTCCACTGTGGTCCGAGAAGGTGCATGGTAGAATTTCGGTCTTTTAAAATTGGCTTATGTCTGATTTATGGCCGATAATCCAGTCGATCTTGGAATACGTCCTGTGCAGTGATAAGTAGAATGTGTATTCTCTGGTCTTTGAATGGAGTGTTCTGTAGGTATCAATTAAGTCCATTTGGTCCAGAGTCACATGGAGGTTCCGAATCTCATTGCTGATTTTTTGTCCCGATGATCTGTCGAGCATTGTGAGTGGGGTATTAAAGTCCCCAGTTATGATGGTGTTAGAATCAATATCTTTCTTTAGTTTTCCTAGGAGTTGCTTTGTAAAAGTTGGTGCACCTATATTAGGTGCATATATGTTTAGGATAGATATTTCTTGTTGATGGAGTGAGCCTTTTATCATTATGTAGTGTCCCTCTGTATCTTTTTAAATTTTTGATAGCTTAAATGGTATTTTGTCTGAAATTAGGATCGTGACTCCTCCTTCCTTTTGTGTTCCATTCACCTGGAAATTTGTTTCCCATACTCTTACTTTGAGTCTGTGCATGTCCTTTCTAGTGAGATGATTCTCTTGAAGGCAGTATATTGTTGCCTGGTGATGTTTTATCCATTTTGTCATTCTATATCTTTTCAGTGGTGCATTTAGTCCATTCACATTCAGGCTAATTATTGAAATGTAAGAGTTCATTCCTAACATACAGTTCTTTTAGAGTTGTTCTTTGACTTGGTTTATTGTCTTTCTTTTGTATTGGAGGTTGGTTCATATGTATTTTATTCTTTTTCCTGTACTCTTGTGAAAAATGTTGCTCTTTTTTCCCATTTTCTTCTGTGTTTAGTACTTTCTTAAGTGTTTCATGTAGAGGTAGTTTGGTGGCAGTGTAGTTTTTTAGGGATTGGATATCTGGGAAAGATTTTAATTCTCCCTCGCTGATAAAGCTTAATCTGGCAGGGTAGGTTATTCTTGGTTGAAATCGTTTATCTTTTAGGACTTTGAAGATAGGGCTCCAAGCTCTCCTAGACTGCAGGGTTTCTGTAGATAAATCTGCTGCTATTCAAATTGGTTTTCCATGGTAGGTGATCTGACCTTTTTCTCTTGCTGCCTTTAGGATTTTTTCTTTTATATCTACTTTGTTTAGGTGAATTATTATGTGTCTAGGAGTTGGTTTTCTCATTTGTTATCTTGCACGGTTTCTCTGGATCTCTTGTGTTTGAGTTTTTGTATCATTGATTAGATAGGGGAAGTTTTCTTGAATGATCTCATGGAAGGTTTGTTCCAATGTGGTCTCTGTCTCTCTTTCTGCCTCAGGCAGACCAATTACTCTTAGGTTAGGCCTCTTGAGGTAATCGCTCATCTCTTGAAGGTTTTTTTTCTGTCTTTTTGTGCTTGTTTTCTGTGTTTTTGAGAGTTTGGGTTATTTCTATATTTTGGTCCTCAAGCTCTGAGATTCTTACTTCTGCTTGGGTAATCTGCTTTCCATGCTTATCAGTTTATTGTTTATTTCATTCACAGTATTCTTTATTACTGTTATCTCAGATATCAGCTCCTTTCTAGTTTCTTCTTGAGTCTCTTCAATTCTTTTTAATCTCTCCATTAATGTCTTGATGTCTAGGGTTGTATTTTGAGACCATTCATTCCGGGTGGGGCTCTTCATTGTTCGCATTCCAAAGTCAGTTTTCTCAGTGTCTGCCCTCCCAGGAATTTGGGAGAGACCCATATTCTTCTTTTGGTTTTTCTTCATTTGTGTAGATTTTTCTCTCTCGTCCCTTAGTGGATCAAGTTCCTGAGTTCTAATCTCCAACCTCTCTCCTCTGTTTCTATTGCAGGCAGTTAGCTTGTTGCCTAGGAGATCTGTGACACTAGTCTCTATTCAGCATAGCGGAGGGGCTTTGACTTCTGTTAATGATGTCACCATGGGAACCGACGTGGAGGGTCTGATAGGTGGGCGAGGCAATGTGATGTAAATATGCCTTGAAAATGGCGGAGGTGGTGGTTTTACTTTCACTTTTAGGGGTGCTCCTGTGGGTCTCTAGACGGGACCAGCTGCACAGCTGGGCACTGGATCTGGGGTGCCTCCAGCCAGGTAGGGTGGAGGAGAGGGTTAGGTGTTCCCTCCTCTGGAGCTGGAAGCCTGCGATCGGCACCTTACACCAGCTTGGGGTTCTGCCCCCTTACACAGGCTTGTGGTCATGCATGCTGAGTGCCTCAGCCAGGGTGGGCCCGGGGCTTCCGATCTCCAAAGCTCCAGAAGGCAGGTGGTGGCTCTGGGTCCCTCCCAGAGCACTTTAGCCATAAATGGGACCAGTATCTCTAAGGGGCGGGTGCTCAGATCCTCCCTGTGTGACCGGCTCAGATCCTCCCTGTGTGACCGGCAACTTTACACTGGGTGCTGGTTGCAACAATGTGTCCAGGGATGAAGCTGGGATTTGGGATTTGGAATTCCCCAACCAGCCAGAATCACATATAGTGGGGCAGCTGTGGTCCGGCCACAATATCTGGCCCTGTGTGGGACCAAAAGTCCCCAAGCCTCATACCAGTGTGGCTGGAGGTGGGTGGGGGAGTGCAGGAAGAAAAGTAATAGTCTTTTTGGGAAACTCACATTCAGAGAATCTCAGGGATTCACCTATGTGGTCGCCATCTTCAGGTCACCTCGTAAAGGTTTGTTATAAAACCCTTTAGAGTGAACAGATCACATGGATTTGAAATGATCTGTCCCTATTTAGTTTCAATTATGAACAGACAAATTCATTAAGACTCATTATAAATTGCTAAGTTACAGTTTCACTTGTGAGGTGTGGACAATTAGATGAAAGTGATCAGGTTCCACACTATCATGTCACAGAGAGAGAGCACCTAGTATTTCATCTGTCCCTCAGGAGAAGTACTAGGCTTAATAAAGTGTTCTCAGATAGTAACTAGTATCCAAAGTTTAAAAACTTTAGCATGCCTGATATAAGAAACACTGGTGTTATCTAGCATTGACATTTTTTCATTTAGTAAAGTTGGAAGATTTTATTAGAGCACTTGCAGGTTTAATTTGGAAAAAGCAGATTAAAATGGCAATAGACTGTGTTTCAGCATTAGTTAACATGTGCTCCCTTTGCTTTTGTTTGGGAGGGTGACTGGTAGTCCCAGTTTAGATTTAATTTGAGAGATTTATCAGAGAAAGGATCATAAACTTTAATAAATATTTTTTTCTTTTCAAATCTCCGAGGGGAGGCTACTTGAGCCATGGTGAAAGCCTGTAAATAGGGAACCTCAAGTTATTTGCCCTTACATCAACCTAAAGTTTAATTGTAAGATTATATTGTAATTGATTTTCCCCTTTGGAGGTCAGGTTTCCAATAATTTGTACACTTTACATTCCTGAATGCAAAATAATTTGGGATTGTTTTTCTTTCAGTGTTTGAAGATTGAAGGAGTCCCAGTGACAGGATGCACTCTAGAGCAAACTATTGATGCAGATGGCCTCTTGCCCATCTGAAATGAGAGGAAAAAGAAAAGCCTCCCTTACTTCTCCTCTCTGACCAGCACACATGAGTGGGATCAAAGGAAGGGGGATGTCCCCTCACCCTACCTGTCCTCAGACACTCATGATATCCCCATGGATGCCAGTATGACCTCTGTCACCTCCATCTATGCATGTGTGGGGGACTCTGTTGACAGGATTTAGGTGTGATTACCTGCAGTAACACCAATTCTCCACCCCTGGCTGAGACTGCCTCTGAAACTCCTAGATTGTTGACCTCATTGCATTGCTGGGTTTTCCCATATGGAAATTGAAAAGTTGCATTGGAGTACTTGAATTTGAGCTAGAGAACTCAGAGGGCATGGTGTGGGTGGTGGAGGAAGGCATACTCATCTATTTGTGCATGCACATCTTAGGGGTAGGCATGATTTGGACTAGCTGTATGAGTAACAACTCTACCCACCGGTCTTTGCGTAGGCATTCCCCTTCATCTTTTTTGAAAGCTATCAGTATATCTTTGGCTAGTTGCCAGCACCCATAATAATGACAAGGGTTAATTTGTAGGTAAAACCTTTCTTTTCTGTGTGACCATTCAAACTGAGAGCATAAAAGGTGTTTGAGGAAGGTGTATAGATCTACTGAATCTCCTTCAAATAGCCTTTGATATATTGTAGCAAGATTATTTGGCAAGATATTGTTATGAAAGTATCTCTGCTCAATATATGATATTTATAATTATAGATGGGACAGTCAAATTGGAATTTAGGTCTTAATGAAGTGAGCGAATGGATTACCAGTTTTAGTGGATAAGATTGATAGTATTCCAACAGGGAAAATTCGTATGCCTTAATAACTTATATCCTGAAAAGTCTCCTAAGCAGGTGAATCAAACTTGAAAGGTTAAGGTGTAGCATTGAATCCAAATACACTCATATGTTTCAAGATGGAGTGGTTTGACTCCACAAAATTCTTCCTAAAATGAGAAAATTAAGGTCTATGCTGACCCATCCCCTTCACATTAGCAAAACTATGCTAGTTCTTGACATAAAAGAAGAATTTGTAATGGAGGAAAGAGCTCCTCTAGCTATTTTTCTCATGTCACCCTGTTTTCAAAAAATGATATAAACAACATTGCCCCTTGTCATATTCCGTATATCTAAAACACATACTATCAGATACCAGCATTTCATCCCACTGCATAAAACTTTTTTTTTTTTTTGAGTCAGAGTCTCACTCCATCACCCAAGTTGAAGTGCAGTGACACATTCATGACCAATTCAGCATCAACTGGGCTCCAGTGATCCTTCTGCCTCAGTCTTCCAAGTAGCCGGAACTATAGGTGTGTGTTACCATGCCCAACTAAATTTTGATTTGTTGTAGAGATGAGGTCTCACCAAGTTGCCTGGGCTAGTCTCTAACCCATGGACTCAGGCAATCCATTCGCCTCCGACTCTCAAAGTGCTGGGATTACAGGTTGAGCACATGAAAATTTTAACATAGAATGCAAAGAAGGGATAGTTTGAAAGGAAGAAAATGCAATAAGAACGATTGGAAATCTTTTGCCAATATCCTGATAGGTGGTTGGGAATTGGAATAGGTTTGGGAGCCTTCAGATAACACCAAGGCATAAATAACCTTGGCCGGAAATTTTCAGTTACTCCCAAACTTAATCCAACTCCGTGCAACAACTAGACATCTCTGAAAGAAAACTGAATGGGAACAGAGCCAACATTCCCAACACCCAAGGGCAATGGGAGATTGACTAAGCCCTTTCTAGCAAGTTAGTCCTCTGTGAATTGTAGAATGACAGTCTCACTATCTGCTTTTAAGTGACTGACAGAGACCTGTGTTTGTATTGAGAGAGAGAAAACTACTTTGAGGACGAGACGTCTCAGAAATGAAATTAAAGAGACAGGGCCATTTTTACTCACCCTTCTGAACCCTACCATCTGAGTCATGGCACCACAATATTTCAGGAGTTTATTAAGCAGTAAAGCTCCCCAGAAAAAAGAAAGGGGACCCAAAATGGGTAATCCGGTGCTGGGAGTTTTTATTATGCTTTCTATCTTATCTTTTGGGGGGGCGTTTCTCTCATTTACATCTCATCCTCTCTTACTTTCTGAGACCCAATTCTTATTGCACATGCGAGTCCTTGAACCAAAGTTACTCCATCTTCACTATTGCCTATAAGTACCACAGAAAAACCCACTCAGGGGGTAAAACTTCAATACTAATGCTAGTTAATGATGTTGTAATGAGCCAAGATCAAGTTAGGACATTTAATTAAGCTTCTGCACCTATGTTTAAGCAGCAAAAATTTCCCCTTTTTAGCTGTGTATCCTGGTTTGGCAGGATGTTCTGAACCACACTAACCACATTTTCAGCTAATAATTATATAATGTACGTGGTGGAGGGGGCATTCCCGCAGGTGTTAACTCTCTTGAGACCTCCCTCTCCATCTGCTTAACTGGCTTCTGACTATCTCCTCTCTCAATAGTTTTATGACAATTGTTCAAGGTCTGCTTATGAGTGAGAACATATGGTACTCTGTTCTTTGTTTCTGTGATAGATCACTGAGTATGATATGGACTCTAAACTCAACCAAGTATCTGTGAAGTCCATGTGTTTGTCCTTCTTTATGACTGCATAATATTTCATTGTGTATATGTACCACATTTTTTACCCAGTCCAATTTTAATGGGCAACACAATTCCAAGTTTTTGCTCTTGTGAATAGCACTGCAATAAAAATGCATGTGCAGGAATCTTTTTTGTAGAATGATTTGATTTCTTCCAAATATATTCCCAGTAGGGGAATTGCTGGCTCATATGGAAGATCAATTTCTAGTTCTTTCAGAAATTGGGAAACACTGTTTCCCAAAGAGGTTGCACTGGTTTTCATTCCCACCATCAATGTAGAAGTGCTCCTTTTTCTCCACATCCTCTCCAGCATCTGTTATTGTTTGTTTTATTAATGAAGGCCATTCTTACTGGGGTTGGGTGGTATTTCAATGTGATTTTGATTTGCATTTCTCTGATGATTAGTGAGGTTGAGCACTTTTTCATGTTTTATTTCTAAAAACAATGTGTATATATAATTAGAAAGTCCTTAAGTGTGAAAATGAATTAACTTTTATAAATATTAATGACTATTTACATTCCTCAAGATTAATGATATCATAAAAAGAGAAAAAATGCAATTTTATTTGTGGAATCTTTCATAACACTCAATGCTGTGTGTGCTTTTAAAAGTTTATGATTGAAAAGTTAAAAACCTTATCATAGATTTCATAAATTTTTTATAACATTATGACCAGAGGAAGATAAAAATATCATAAAGAAAGTGAGGCAAATAGTACATTTTATAAATAGAACCAACAGTATCTTACATTTATGAAATACAGTAAATCACCTGAATATGAGCTTCAACGACAATTATCATTTCAAGTTTTTCAATTCTTTATTATTCAGTAAAGTAGTTTTGTTGTAGTTTTAAAGCATGCTGTAGTTTTAGCTTATACATTTGTTAATTTCATTCATTGTTTTATAGGACAAAGAGTTAGCACTTCCATGTGCAAAATAAAATTATAGTAAAAATATTTTTACATATTTAACATGCAAGTCATAATATTATTCTTTCTGATTGACTTGAGAATTAATATTTAATCTTTAAATAATGACTCAGAGTAAAAATATATTTAATTAATTTTAGTTTGCAATTCATTCAACAATATTAAAATATATACTTATTTTTTTGTAACTACAATTATACATAATTGTAACTACTACAAAATAATAATTACTAGAATTATAAAATTTAGACTAACCCCTGGATAATCAAAAGCCTATGACAAATGGATTATTTGTGAACATCTAAAAATTTGTAATATACATTGGTACAGTACGGTGAAAGAACATTGAGGTTTGTCATAGTTGTTGCATAAGAGAAGTGGAACTCTACTAATAGTACTCAAACAAACTGATCTATTATGCCTCACTTTGTAGTCTGTATTCAGAATTTCATTAAAACTTTAGGAAAAAAATTGGAATAGGTCTTTATTTTAGCTTGGAAGCCACATTAATAGATAATATTTTGGACATTCAGATATGTTTGTTTACATTGTTCTAATTTAATTTTTAAAAATATACCATTACTTTGAGTAAAAGTTCTTTGAGTTTTTTATTTCTTTATTTAAAATAAGCACATTGATGCTAATCATTCTATAAATAATGGCTCTATTTTTCAAAGGTGTTCGAATTTTTCTAATATTTTAAGTGCTTATCTCATTCTAATTGTTTTATTCTTTTTGGTCTAAGGTAATTAATGATTTACATAATATTTTTTGTTTTTAGAAATATAGCTATAATGAATTTGACTTTTATTAAGCTTTAATAACAAAATACAACATGAAAAATTTTAGCTTTTTTGGGTAGAATTGTATAAGAATTGAGTTGTAAAATATTTGGTTTAAATTTTGTAATTCCATTCAAATGATTTATTTTGTTCTTATAAGTATTAGAGGCCACAGTTCAATGGTAATTTATTTTCTAGGTTTTTAAAATAATTCCATTATTTTTCACAGACCTAGAAAATACAATACAGAATTTCAAAGCAAAAAAGAGGCCAAATAGCTAAAGCAGTCCTCAGCAAAAAGAACAAACTGGAGCTATCAATGTCGAGATTTTAAAATTTAGTACAAGGCTACAGTAACAAAGAGCATGGTACTGGTGCAAAAATAGATACATAGACTACTTGAACAGGACAGAGAATCTTAAAATAAAACCATACACCTTAAACCAGCTGATCTTTGACAAAGCTAATGAAAACAAACATTGGGGAAAAGAAGCCCTATTTAGCAAGTGGTGCTGGGAAAACTGGCTGACTACATGCAGAAGAGTAAGACTAGACTTTGACCTATCACCATATACAAAAATTAACTCAAAATGAATTTAGGACTTCAATATGAAACCTCAAACTATAACAATCTTAGTAGAAAACTCAGAGAACACCCTCCTGGATATCAGAGTAAGCAATGATTTATGGTGAAGCCCTCAAAAGCAAATACAGCAAAAGTTAAAAGTGGCAGATGGAACCATTTTAAGCAAAACAGTTTTTGCACAGCAATGGAAACCATCAAGAAAGGAAAGAGCCCACAAAATGGGGGAAAGATACAAAGGCCTTCATCTAGGATCCATAAGAAACTCAAATGAATTGACAGAAAGAGAGAAAAAGAAAAAAACTCATTAAGAAGTGAGCAAAAGGCATAAACAGACACCACTTAAAAGGAAATATTCAAACAGCCAACAAATATACAAAATAATGCTCTGCCTCACTAGTCATAAGAGAAATGTGAATCAAATTACAATGTGATACCACCTCACACTGGTCAGGGTGGCTATCATTAAAAAGTCAAAAAACAATAGGTGTTGGTAAGACTGTGGATGAAAGGGAAAGTTTCTGTACTGTTGGCGGGATTGTAAATTAGTTCAATCAGCTGGGCTTGGTGGCTCAGCCGGTAATCCTGTGCTTTGGGAGGCTGAGGTGAGAGGATTGCCTGAGCCCATGGGTTCGAGACCCGCCTGGGCAACTTGGCGAGACCTCATCTCTACAATAAATAAAAACATTAGCCGGACATGGTAGTGTGCACCTATAGTTCCAGCTACTTGGAAGGCTGAGGTGGAAGGATCACCGGAGCCCAGCAGGTCGAGGCTGCAGTGGCCGAGAGCAGCCACTGCACTCCAGTCTGGGCGACAGAGTGAGACTCCAACTCAAAAAAAAAAAAAAAAAAGTTAGTTCAATCTTTGTGGAAAGCAATGTCACATTTTCTCAGTAAAATAAATGTTGAGCTACTACACAATCCAGCAATCCCACATCTGATAATATATCCAGAGGAACATAAATCACTCTACCAATAAGATACCTGCACATGTACGTGAATTGCAGCACAGTCCACAATAGCCAAAACATGGTACTGATCCAGATGCCCATGGAAAATAGACTGAATAAAGAAAATGTAGTTCATATGCACGATGGAATAGTATGCAGCCTAAAGAAGGACAAAATCATTTCATTTGTGGCAATACAGATCCCGATGGAGACCATCATTCTCAGTAACCTATCACAGAAACAAACAACTGAAGACTACATGTTCTCACGCATAAGTGGGTCCTAAACATTGGGCACATGAGTGCAAAGATGAGAAAAAGAAATCATGGGCACTGCTAAAGGAGGGATAGATGGAGGGAGGAAGGAGGGAGGATAAAGGGCACATCACCACCTAATGGGTACGATGACCACTACCAGGGGAGAAAGGGCTCAATGGAAGCCCAAACCTCACTGGCAGGCAATTTACTCATGTAGTAATTCTTCGCGTGTATCTTCTAATTCTAAAGTTTAAAAACTTCAAATAAAAACATATATGAATAAAAAATTGTTAAGAAAAATTAAGTTCTACCATGATTGAGCTGTGTAATACTGAGCAAATTACATTAATCTTGAAACTTTATTTCTTCCATACATTAGATGGAGATAGCGTTGATACCTACTTCAAAATATCTCTCTGAGGATGAAATGAATTCTATCATCAATGAGTTATTTATAAAAATGCAAGAAAAATTGGCTATTCTATTTCTATAAATTATCATTATAATAATTGCATTCCTTCTACAGAGGATGCCAAAAAATGTATTCAATTTTAAGAAAGGAAAAACTGTACTAAAATTTTAATACTTATCATTGGGAAGAGCACAGATACTGTCAATAAGTGGTCAATTCTTCAATGCAGCTTCTACTTTCCCAAGAGTTAAATATTCTCCTGCTTGGAACTTAACTAGATTTTTCTTACAATGTGTAAGTTATGAAGAATGTTAAATTCTCCATAGACTTTTTTATTAATGTATGTACAAAAAATTATAATACTCAACAGATACCAATAACAAAAGATGAATCTAAGTCTTGTTTGACTTCTGCAATTATAAGAGGTGCTCATAGTGGTAACCATCAGCATGCACACACTTCTGACTACAGTGATCTACTGCAGGACTTGTTACTCAAAAGGTGGTATTAATTAAATAAATTCTAGCGTCACCATGTGACAAGCAGGGCATCAAAGAAAATGGTGGTAACAAGGTTGACTTTAGAGAAGCACAAGACTATTTTGAAGTGGTATTTGAATTTTGAGAGCAAATTGTGTGTGAGGCCTTCTGTATCTTCCCTCGTGCACATCATACTCAGAACCATGTGTCTCAAATTTATCATAAATGGGTGCTATTGTCAGGCATGTTGGAGTTTCTGTTGCATATTCACATCTCCCTTATTGTTGTGCTTTCACAATTTGCTCTTGAATTTCAAATACCACTTCAAAATAGTCTTGTGCTTCTCTAAAGTCAACCTTGTTACCACCATTTTCTTTGACTGCCCTGCTTGTCACACGGCAACGCTAGAATTTATTTAATTAATACCATCTTTTGAGTAAACATCATACTGCACCATACTACACATTGCTATTGTAATTCAATTCAACTACAAAAAGTAATACATAGATAACATCACTTAAAATGTGTATGCGTTTGTTTGCACCCCAGTATATGTGTTTAAGGGTTTTGGAGTTATAAAGTTCTAAGAGTGATACAGCAAACTATTTCTTTGTCTTGACTTTTCACTGGTGCTATTCTTACCACTACTAACAGCATCATTACAATTTACTTTATTGCCAGGTTCGGTGGCTCAGCCTGTAATCCCGCGACTTTGGGAGGCTGAGGTGAGTGGACTGCCTGAGCCCATGGGTTCGAGACCCGCCTGGCAGACGAGACCTCGTATCTACAATAAATCAAAAATTAGCCGGCGTGGTAGCAAATGTCTGTAGTTCCAGCTACTTGGAAGGCTGAGGTGAAAGGATCGCCAGAGCCCAGCAGGTCGAGGCTGCGGTGGCTGGGAGCGGCCACTGCACTCCAGTCTGGGCGGCAGATTGAGACTTCAACTCAAAAAAACCAAAAAACAAAAAACAAACAATTTACTTTATTTTTAATTACCTAAGAGAAGTGCCTTATGTAATGTGGAGACTACAAATGCATATACATATCTACATACATCTATACATACATGTACATACAGAAACATATCCTTATTACTCTTAATTTTTCATTTACCAATAAGAAAAATTAATTATTACTTTCGGTAATATTTGGTGTTACGATCTGAGTGAGTCCTCTCAAAAGTCATATCTTGGAAATCTAATAACTAATAAAATAGTACTAGGAGGTGGGGTTTTTTTGAGATATGAGGTCATGACAGCATCGTTCTTATGTATACAGTTTTCACCTTCATTAAAAAGGTCAGAGAGAGCTACCTTATCCAATCCACTATTCAAGGATACAGCTAGAAGGTGCAGTATATATACCACAATAGGGGCCCTCAGCTGAAATCAAATCTATCAGTACCTTGACTTTAAAATTCCAGTTTCCAGAACTATGACAAATAAATTCACAATATTTATAAGCATATAATATTTCGCTACTGCCACTCAAACAGACTGAGAGAGTGGGCTAGGTTATTCAGGTAACACCTAGCTTAATACCATAAACACACCTTTTTGAACTCTCATGATATTTTAGAGTAAAGACCAACTAGGTAAAAATGAAGGCATAAAGAAGTAAACACACAGGAAAGCTAACTTTATCTAAGTGCACTTGCCAATCTAGGAAACTTTAAATTTTGTTTTGATGGTCCTGTTGTATGAAAGGCACAAAAATAAAAATTCAACATCTAGATAAGTTGTATTTTTAATATATATTCCCTTTCCCCCCCCAAAAAACAAACAACCATAATGCTGGGACTGTAGAAAAGGAGCACATTAATACACCAAAAATTTTTGAGTGGTGTATGTAAGTAGTAAAAAATAAATAAAAATAAATTGAGGAGATTTTTCTCAGAAACAAAAAAATAAAAAGTATAGAAGATACTAAATGTTTTAAAATTCTATATTATGATGGCTATGTAAATAATAATAAAGTATTTGTTTTATTTCCTTTTATTAAAATTCTTGTGTTGCAGCCTGACTTTAAATATTTCTTAAGGGCTGAGTTTTAATAGATGGCAGCGAAGGAGTTGTTCTGCTATGTAGAAAACCAGGTCATCTAGAAATACTTCAGAGATAATGAAGTATTTGCTGAATTTTTTTAAAATAGAATTTAAATCTAGAACAAAATGCATGTACTGTATACAAAGACACACACACACACACACCACACACACACACACACACACACATTGGGTCCACAACAAACAGAGTATATATTGCAAAACTCTAGTTTATACAGAAGAGAGTAAAGACAACAGTTAACTTCAATGTAATGACTTAATGATGCAGGCCTTAAAAATTTGGCCAACAGTATGTGTTGTAGGTAGAGAGTATGTTGTAGGTAGAAAATATGGAAACAGTATGTGTTGTAGCAGAGGAGAAAATTACAATAATAAAGCATAGTTAATTAATTTATAAGAAAGCAGAAAACACAAATTTTAGGTAGTACAAAGCAAAAAAGATTGAAGATTAAACATTTCCAAATATCATTAAGTTTCTAAAATATATTGAAATATACAGGTTTAAACATTAATATTAGGATTTTAAAGATCTATCAGACTTCTGTATTACAGCTCTGATGGAAAGGGGTTTGGAAGTCAACACTCTGGTTCATAAAAATTGAAAGGGAAGTGGAACAAATTGATAATAAGCAGATTTTCTAAAATCTGTCAGAGAATTGAGGTCACAGGGAAAGCTGCCAACATGATATCTAAAAACATGTAATTCAGAGTGTCTTACCCAAAGGGCAGTTTATTTGCAAGTAATTTGTAAGTAATTAATAATCTTTCCCCAAAGAAAATCAGGTGTAAATGATTTTACAGGTAAATTCTATCAAGTATTTAAGCAAGTATTAATTGGTACTAATTCCCTCATTCTTTAATATAAGATATAAAATAGAGAGCACTCTGAATTACTTGTGTTACCACATTTCAAAATCTATAAATTTATAAATATGCTAAATATATAAATATCAGAAAAAAAAAAGTTTACAAGTCAATATCTCTTAGAAAAATAGTTGTAAAAATTCTCAAAAATACATGAGCAAAAATAATTCAACAATATAAAAAATCAACAAACCAAGTCACTTTTACATTGGATATGTAATTACAGGTCAACATTTGAAAATAAAACAACAGAATTCATCATAACAATAAGCCAAAGAGGGTGGGGAGAATCATGGCCATGCCAATTGATAGAGAAAAAAAAAAATCAAACACTCACTTATTATTTTAAAAAAAACAAAAAACCCAGTAAACTAGGAATAGAGTGGAACTACCTTAAAAATTTTCAAAGGAAAATGCATAAAAATCCTAATGTAACATCATTTCTAATATTGAGAATTTGCTTTTCTCCTAGAGTCTGTAATAAGGCAAAAATGTACTCTTTCACCACCACTATTCAACATTATCCAACATTTGCCTACACAGCCAACAGGGCAATAATACAATAAACAATTATATCAATTTTTAAAAAGAAATAAAACTTTTTATTCACACTGGTGTGATTATCCATCTAGAAAATTTTTAAAAGGATCCTTTTCCACTTCCCCCAAAAAAAACAACAAATAACTACTGAAACTAATATACAATTGTACTTGTTTACAGGATTCAAGGAGGCCATACCTGTGCTAAACAATTATAATTTGAAATTAAGTTTTAAAAGTCAATATCATTTTAAACAGTACCAAATAAGAGAAAATATTTATATATAAAGCTGGATAAAGTCTTTATAAATCCTACAGGTTCTTTTTAAAAAGCTACAAAATTATAATGTGAGAAATATAAGAAACCTAAATCAGTGGAAGATACGTGTTTATGGATTCAGAGATAAAAAGCATCCAGGATGCCAATTTTTTTCCCAAATTGACCTACAGATTCAATAAAATCTCAAACAAATCCATACAACCTATTTTGTAGATATTGAAAGGCTGTAAAGTTTTACGAGAAAGTAAAATATATTTAAAAGCCAAAACAATACTAAAGAACAAAGTTTTAGAAGTTATACTACTTAATTTCAAGACTTACCTTAAAGCTACAGCATTCAAGCCAGCATGATATTGGAGAAAGAATAGACACAAAGATCAATAAAAAGTGTAGAAGAGACACACGCAGATATAATCAATTAATCTTTAACAAAGGAATAAAATCAATTCAATGGAGAAAGAAAACTGCAATAAATTTTATTGAATCATGTAGTCCATGTGCATGACAATGAATATAGTCATGGATAGTATTTTTTTTTACAAAAATTATTTTAAACAATCATAGACCTAAAATAAAAATGAAAACCATAATAAAACCCAGATGAACACATTAGAGAAAATCTAGATAACTTCAGATTTGGTGTTGAGTTTTTTTTAGCTACAACACCAAAATTTATGATCCATGAAAGAAAACAACTGTTAGATATGGCTTTAGTAAAATTAAAATCTGTCTGTGGCCATGCTATTCTGAATGTTTCCCACCCAATTTTCTCTGAACTTGGAAAATTATAATCTTTAGCTTTGGAAAACATACTGGTAACAGAATGAAAGAGCACATTAGAGTCTGGGGCAAAATGTTGACAAAACACAACTGGAAAGACTGTATACAAAATATAATTGAATTCTTACAATTGAGTAGTCAAAAAACAGGCACACAATAAAATTAAAACAGCAGTAAGAAGCCACCAACACACATTAGAATAACTAAAA
>JAPVLO010003895.1:0-18912 GCA_027257055.1 Cephalopachus bancanus
CAACTTAAGTTGTGCCATCCCCCTCCAATATGGCCTGCTAAACAGAAGCCCACATGCAAAGGCACTCTGCTCCAGCCACTTTGTCAGGTCACTTGCTTTTCTTCCCCACGTTGTCAAATCCATTCTCCTGCTCTAGCCTTATCTTTCCCAGTCTCCCGCAGCGTTCCCATATTGGCTGATGCCTTCCTCTCTGGACAAAGTTCTCATCATCAACCAGTTTCTCCCTTAGTGATGGAAGGCAGCAGAATTCTATCTGCGTTTTCTTGACCATTAGTGACTAGGAGAAGTGCTTTCATGCCCGGTAGCACTTGCCAACAAGGCCATCAGGGGTAAAGCAACTGCCATGTTGGAGTTCTCTGTTGGAAGTCCTCTGGGATTTACACATTTATATACAGAGTAAGGAGGCCAGCTCATTTGAGTTTTGATTCCTGTGTAGTGACCTTTCATGCATATTGAAAATTTGTTGTTCTTGAGAAAGTATGTTGTAGACCTCAGGTAATTTACAGTATCAAAGATTTGTCAGTATGCATTAAAACAATTATTTAAATTTATTGTTATTTGTATTATTTTTAGCTCATACATTTTAGTGAATAACAAAAACAATAGTGTTTTCTACAATGTGTTCTTGCTAAAAATGTGCTTTTGTGTGATTGAGGGACATTTTGCAAAACAGTTGGTTTGGCTGCTTCAAAAATGTCAATGCCATGAAAGAGTTTTAAAAGACTGGGGGCCCACTTAGGTAGGCTGAGGTGAGAGGACTGCCTGAGCCCAGGTGTTGGGAGCCAACATCTATAGCTACATGGCTGAGGCCTGTAAAGGCCCATCTGGAAGATCGCCTCTGACATAGGATGTCATTTATCCCTATAATATTGGCGTGTGATTAGTGACCAGTGTGCTACATGACAGTAAAACTTATAAGTAAAATTTGTACACCTGATGAAAGGTTATACAGCAGAATAACCTTGTCCTTTCTAAATCTTACTTCTTTCTAGATATTTTTTAACTTCTATTCCTGGTAGACTGGTGAGTCAGCTCTTGTTCCCAAAGGCAGTTCCCCTAGGATTAAGATTAGAAACTAAAATTTTAATAGTTTTATTGCCCCCCCTTTTAGCCCGGGGAGGGCGTTTTTCTTCAGGACGCTTTTCTAGTTTGCTACATGCCAAAACTGTTTGTTCAGCCCCTGGGCCCTTTCCCTAGTAACTGCGCAGTCCATTATCCAAGAGTATGGCAGACACTATTTGATTTTTAGAATAGACTTGTTCAGATAAAACATTCATTTAAGTCGATATAATTTCCATCAGAAAGATTTAAACAGTAATAAACATTCGTAGAAAAATTTTAGGTTTTGTTTAAGCTTTTTAAGTTTCCTTTTCTCAGATTATGACTTTAGTTCCTGTTCCTGTAGGCCAATTTTAAGATCCTTTGATTAGTATACCGAAACTTTCCCAACGCTGTAGTTTTTGCTTCTTATATGACAATAGGAAATTTTACACGTAGCCATGTATTAATATACTAGGAAAAAAGATTTAAGTTTTGGGTTAAAGTCGTAGTTTTATTAGAATAGAATGAGAATTATAGTGTTATGATTCTAAAATCATACGTCAATGATAATTATAAGATTTGATGATAAGGTATTAGCTTAATGAGATATAGCATAGTATTAAAGCCCAAACACTAGATCATGAATTAATTGTTGTAGAATTACAGGCCACTATGTTTAATCGTAATAGGTTAATGGAATAAATAAAAATTAAGTCATTTAAGTAAACTTATAAATTATAGTATAGTGTTAAGTTGATAATATCAATCGTTAAAAAATATTAGGAGTCAGTGAACTTGGATTGAACCTAGAGTTAACTAAGAAAGTTTTTGTATTAGTCAGGGTTTAGAACAAAGAGTATAATATGAATGATTTGTTGAACACTATGGAAGACACTTTTAAACGAACTGTACTTGTGCACCTGTGACCTTGATGTGAGATTTGTAAGGCACGCCTGCTTGGAGCCTGCAAGTCTTGTGATGGTCTTGTGATGCATAGTTTGTAAATCGCAGTATACATCATGGAGTTTGTACGCCCCCAGCAAGTGATTATCACACTGCTGGAGGGTATGAAAAATGGTATTTAAGTTGGAAGGAGTCCAAATAAAATTTGGCTTCAGTCCTGATCAGACTGTTCCCAGAAGTAACTGCCTCTGAGTGGTCTCTTCTCGCCATCCGGATTCTCTGGAGTGGGTCCTAACCCTTCCCTTGGTCAGGGCTGGTACCCTGACACCCAGGAGTTCAAGGTCAGTCTGGGCAACATGGTGAGACCTCAACTCTGCAATAAATCATAATATTAGCCAGACATGGTGCTGCGCGCCTGTACTTCCAGCTACTTGGAAGGCTGAGATGGAAGGATTGTCTGACAGGTTGAGGCTGCAATAGCCATGATCATGCCACTGCCCTCCATCCTGGGTTACGGTGAGATCCAACTCAAAAAAAAAAAAAAAAGGATTGGGAACAGTTCTCATGGAAGGAGACTAAGGAATCATGAAAATGTAGTGTAATGTCTGATCCTTGATTGGATTATGGATTGTTAAAGGTCATTGCTTGTTTGGGGCATTGGGAAAATGTGTACGTGAACTGTACAGTAGACAATGATATCACTGGGTGCTGTGTGAACCCCAGCCACCTCAGTCTCCTGGACTCCCGCTCCATTGTCCTCACTAGAGTCCACAAGTCTCTGCCTGGACCTCCCCTCCCTGAATCATGGCCCAGACATGTGCAAAGCAGTGAGCTGGGGCAGCTCCATGCTCTTTTCATTATCTCCCACCTCCTGGAGATCGCTGTCCTTCATTGCCTGGTGTCCAATGTCTCGCAACTGTTGTGGCATCTATTTTATCTGTTTTTGTTGTTGTTTTAGGAAGGAGGTTAGGTTGGTCTCTCCTACTTCATGTTGGCCAGAAGCCAATCATATCCTTTAAATCTGTCTTATTTTGATCCAGAATCCAGCCAAAGATCATGCACTGCATGTCATGTCTTTGTTTCCTTTCATCTGAAACATTTCTACCCTCTCTTTGGTTTTTCCTGACACTGGCACTTTTAAAGAGTCTAAAACAGTTGTCTTGTAAATTGTCCCCATAATATGGATTTGTCTGTTTCCTCTATGATTAGATTCAGGTTAAACATTTTGGGGAAGATTACTACATAGGTGATATATCCTTCTAATCTCATGACTTCAGGTGGCCCGTAATGCTAAGTTTGATCACTTATTAAGGTGGCATCTTATATGTACCCCACATCTTTAAAATAAAATTTAAAAATTTTTTTAAAGGGGGGAAAAAGATTGCCTCTTCCAGATATCTCCATTGTAGAGTTATTTTCCCCTTCATAATTAATAATCTGTGGGTGATGCTTTGAGATCAGTGAAGATAATGCTTTTCACCCAACTGTGCATCAGTGGTAATCCTCTGAATCGATTATTACATTGGTGGCTACAAAATGACACTTTCTATCATTTTCTTCATTTACCAGCTGGCAGTTGTTCTATGAAAGAAGAGCCCCTCCCCCTTGCCTTCTGAGTATCACTGTGAGTTCAGGGGCTCTTGACTGTGTTGTGTCATATTATTATCGTTATTCTTCTGAATGCTCACATTGTTCAGATTTGGCCAGTGCAATCTCTGTTATTATTTAACTCTATCGTGAGGGTTAAACTAAGCGCATTTTATACCCAGAATAATTTTCAACATTTACCACTCCCAACAGGAACTGAGTTGGGGCTTATTTAGACTCTTCTTAGAAGTCCACCTTCTTCCGTATACTCTCAACCTGAAGAGGGACTTCTGAGTTAGGGGGAGGTACTTATGGATTAAACCACAGATCAGTGTTGCCCAGGTCTAGTCCTGGTCAACTTTATTCTTGGCCACCGTACCCACCACCATACTTGCCCTCTGTTGGGCACCTCTGTCCTCCTCCCTATTGGCCATCGAGTTCCTACCCAACTGTCCAGACCAGACCGTAGGCCTCAAGTCCATTTCGCCCAGCCCTGTGGTGGCCTTGCCTGCCTCTTTTACCTGCTCAGGTAACCCCTTTACCATTAATCGAATTCTCTGTGTTTCCATTTGTAGGATCCTGCCCAGCCATGTGGCCTGCTGCCTCTGCCAAATAAAAACTCAGATCGAAATGATCTGTAAGACAGTGAAGCTACATTGTGAGACTTGTCCGACAAGCACCACACATTGTCGTGAGTCCAAACTGCCCAGTGATACGTTGTTAAAGTTTTATTTGACTTATTTTTAAATTTCGGTTTGTAACCAATGATGACGCATTGTTAAGCTAAAGATGCAGTTGCTTCTGTTCATTCATTCATTCAGAGTTAAAGTTTCTGAATTTCTGAACACTCCCTTGCTGAAAGTCAGGTTCTTTGTTGTTACGACATGATTTGGTAATATAAGTGTTCCATCTCCGTAAAGGACCAGGGGAAGGATGGAAGGGCAGGTGAATGGCAGCGATGGCCACACACGGTGCTGTGCTCTCCGCTGGGAGATTTGCTCCGGGGAGAAGGTGCTCAGATTGCACGGTGCGGTTTGTGAACTGGTTTTATATGCACGAGGCCTCAGGTGTCCTTGGAGGACAGGTATAGATAGGTCTGGGTTTGTTGGTTCTTACCACCTCCTAAAACAGTAGAAGCAATGAGAGTTTGTGGTTCTGTAACCAGACATCACTACCTGGCTCTTCTAATGGCATGGAAGTTTTCTCCATTCTGGTACTGTCTGAACCCTTTCTGAATTTCAGCTTTTTTGTCCGCTGAACACACACTCGGGTGCTTCGGGTGTTTTTCTCGACATTAGGTTTATCGGCAGGAACTTCATGACTTCCAAAATGTGACTGTGTTCCCGTCCAGACAGCTTGAACATGGGGCAAATAATAAGTAAAAACACTTTACTGCTATGTTGCTTATTTTTCAAAACAATTTTCTTCCAATTATATGATTTCCTTCTCCCCCAGAACAAGCATTTTTAAGCTCCTTTTACAGATGAGAAAAAGCAGGATCTGACGTGTGACGTGCTGTGGCCTAGTGCCAGGTCGTCTGTCCAGTTCTGGGTTCTCCACAAGCCCACACTCCTCCTCTCTCATGGTCCTCACCTCCTCCTCTGACCCTCATCACCACCAAAAACACTTTTGATTCTGGAAAAGAAATGCTGCATGTGGTCCCCGTCACCTTTGTGCTGCCAGAAGCTTTGGATGATCCCCCAAGTAAAGCTGGGCACATGAGAAATGAAATGAAAGCCACGTAGGCATCTGACAAAAGTTGCTTCTTCCCTTCTGCATTTTAGGACCTAAAGTTCTGTTTATCCAGAAACTCCACAGATACACTGACCACTCCACATAGGCATACAAGCTGGCAAATTAAAAATCTCTCCACCTACACCTTGGGTCCCCGCCCGAACTTAAGGAAAGAACCAGGACGGACATAGTGATTTTTTCCCCTGTGGAGCCTTCTGGCATGAGGCCCAGGATAGATGGGACAGGGAACTGGGTGTGTGGCAGAGGAGGATGTACGTGTCACAGAGGGCCTGTCGGCAGGGCGGTGGCGCCTCTGCGTCGGCGTCTCTGCCCTTGCTGCCCTCTGAGGCCATCTGACATAGCGAGAGCACGGGCATGCCGGGAGCCTCGCGCTCCCTCTGTGTCCGAGGGAGGACAGCGCGGGTCAG
The DNA here is from genome assembly GCA_027257055.1 of Cephalopachus bancanus. Classification (NCBI taxonomy): domain Eukaryota; kingdom Metazoa; phylum Chordata; class Mammalia; order Primates; family Tarsiidae; genus Cephalopachus; species Cephalopachus bancanus. Next base: position 5,694 of record JAPVLO010003895.1, read on the forward strand.
GGCATGAGGCAGGTCTGCAGTTAGGCTGGCTCGGCCGGGAGCACTCATCTTCCACCTTGGCCACTGGGGCTCAGGGGGCAATCCTAAAGAGAGTTACTGTATTTCTCACAATGAAATGTTCTGAGTAGGCAGCCACGCTTTCAAAAGATGTTGTTTCCTTCTGCTGTGCCATTTCCTAGGCTCAGGCTGGGATTCTGCTTCTCCTCTCTGGCTGGCTCAGAGGCTTGCTGACTCCTACTCTGTGCCTGGGATGTATGGCTGTGGACTGGCACGGGCCATCCCCTCATCTTTTGCGATCAAAGCAGTCTCTTTTATTTTTATCTTATTCTAGGTTATTACTTGGAGATTCAAGGGGTCCATGTGCAGGTGTGTTACCTGGGTACAGTGAGTGATGGGAGGTTTGGGCTTCTATGAAGTCCACTATGCAAATGGCATGCACAGTACCCAATAGGTGTGTTTCAGCCTTGTCCCCTGCCCTCCTTTAAGGGTCCCCATAAAGAGTTCCCATCTTTGTGTCCGTGCATACCCAGTGTTTAGTTCCCACCTGTAAGTGACACAGTCTTCTGTTTCTGTGTTAACTCACAGAGAATAATGGCCTCCAGTGGCATCCACATTGCTGCAGAGGGACATGGTTTTGTTCTTATTTATGGCTGTGTAGTCTTCTGTGGTGTGCACGGACCACATTTTTTTAACTAGTCCACCGTTGATGGGCGCCTACGTTGGTTCCATGGTTTTCTGTTGTGAAGAGTGCGGTACTAAGCATGGAGTGCAGGTGTCTTTTTGGTAGAAGGATCTATGCTCCCTTGAGTATACACCCAGCAGGGGGGTTGCTGGGTCAAATGGCAAATCTATTGTTAGTTCTTTAAGTCATCTCCAAAGTAGCTGAACTAGCTGACATTCCCATAACAGCGTGGGAGTGTTCTCTTTTCTGCGCAGCCTCGCCATATCTGTCATTTTTTACTTTTTAAGAATAGCCATTCTGACTGGTGTGAGATGTTATCTCATTATGGCTCTGGTTTGCATTTCCCTGATGATTACTGATGCTGAACATTTGTTCATATGTCTGCTGGCTGCTTGTGTGTCTTCTTTTCAGAAGTGTCTGTTCACATCCTTTGCCTACTTTTTAATGGGGTTATTTGTTGTTTTCCTGTCCATTCATTTAAGTTCCTTATAGATTCTGGATATTAGGCTATTGTTGGATGCATAGTTTGTAAATATTTCCTCTCATTCTGTAGGTTGTCTATTTACTCTGTTGATCATTTCTTTTGCTGTGCAGAAGCTCTTTAGTTTAATTAGGTCCCACTTGTCAATTTTGGTTTTTACTGCATTTGCTTCTTTTTTTTGAGTCAGGGTCTCTCTCTGTTGCCCAGGCTGTCGTGCAGTGGCACAATCATGGCTCACCACAGCCTGGAACTCCTGGGCCGAGGCAATCCTTCTGCCTTAGCCTCCCAAGTAGCCAGGACTATAGGTGTTACCCAGCTAATTTATTTATTGATTGATTTTTGGAAGAGACAAAGTCTTGCTATGTTTCCCAGGCTGATCTCAAAACTCCTGGGCTCAAATAATCCTCCCACCTTGGCCTCCCAAAGTGTTGAGATAACAGGCATGTACCACCATGCCCAGCTTGCGTTTACTTTTGAGGACTTGGTCATATATTTGTTGCCTCAGCTGATGTCCAGAAAGAGTGTTTGGGTTTTTGTTTTTGTTTTTTAAACTGTAGAGATTAGGTCTCACCAAGTTGCCCAGGCTGGTCTTGAACACCTGGGCTCAGGCAGTCTTCTCACCTCTGCCTCCCAAAGTGTTAGGATTTCAGGCATGAGGTGCACGGCACCCGGGCAACAAGAGTGTTTCCTAGGATTTCTTCTAGGATTTTTATAGTTTGAGGTCTTATATGTAAGACTTTAATCCATCTTGAGTTCATGTTTGTACATGGAGAAAAGGGATTTGGTTTCCTTCTTCTGCGTATAGTTAGCCAGTTTTCCCAGCACCGTTTATTGAATAGAGTGTTCTTTCTCCAATACTGATTTTTTTTTTTTTTTTGGCTTTGCCAAAGATCAGTTGGCTGTAGGTCAGCAGCTGTATTTCTGGGATTTGTATTCTGTTCCATTGGTCTATGTGCCTATTTTTGTTTACCATGCTGTTTTGGTTACTGTGGCCTTGTAGTAAAGTTTGAAGTCTGGTAATATGATGGCTCCAGCTTTGTTCTTTTTGCTCAGGCATGATTTGGGTATTTAGGCTCTTTTTTCTTCCCTATGAATTTGAGTCCTATTTTTTCTAGATCTGTGAAAAATGACGCAGGTCATTCAATAGGGATTGTGTTGACTCTGTAGCCAACTTGCTTTGGGCAGTATGGTCCTCTTAATGATGGTGATTCCTCCAGTCCATGAGCATGGAATGTTTTCCACTGGCTCATGTCGGTCTTCTGTTTCTTCCAGCTGTGGTTGGTAGTACTCGCTGTAGAGAGCTGCACCTCCTTTGTAGGATGCATTCCCAGGTATTTTTTTCTCTGTGCTTCCTCTTGACAGTCGAAGAAACAGAGGGATCCTTCATGAAGGTGCTGCAAGCCCGGAAGAAGCACACCAGCACTGAGCTCATTATTGAGCCAGAGACACCCTCAGACAAGAGGGTTGTCAAACAGGCAGACATCATCAGTGAGCAGCTGGACTTCAGTGATGAAAGCAGTGTCATCAGTGCACTCAGTTACGTCTGGCCCTATTTTTCACAGGGTAACCTAGAGGATATGGAATCAACATTGTCACCATTCACTGAACTGCTTTTTTCAAAAATTCTTAATAAAGCTAAGCCCTCATCTCTCTGGAGAAACAGTACATCCAACAATCCTTACAGAAATAGATTGAGGAGGTATTATATCCTTAAAAATTGGTTGAGTTCCCTAATGAAAAAACAAATGGAGGCAGTCAAAAGGAAAATGGGAGCTGGCGTGCCGATGCCACCTGGCCCCTCAGGACCTCAAAGTTTTAAGCACCAGAACTCTGCAGACCACCGGAAAACTGCTCAGCCGCAGGGAACCAGGATGTCGAAGACTCAGGGTCTTAGGAAAAGGCTGCGGACCGTGGGCGTAATCATCAAGGGGCCCAAGGGCATTAAGAAAAGGCAACTCAAGAAGACCCTTAAAGATCAGCTCCTCAGGAGGCAACAGAGCACCCAGCCATCGGTGGAGGATGCTGCCATGGAAAGGAAGCGTGGGAGGCCGGCCCCAAGGGAGCCAGAATGGTCTCTCAGGGCGCAGAGGCCCCAGATGCTGGTGGGCAGCCCCTCCCACACCAAGCCCTCATCCACACAGGTGCATAGGCTTTCTTCCCTAGGAAAGCAGATGGATGTTCCCCCAGCTGCCTCTGCGAAAGCCCTGTCTGGGGACCAAAGGGAGTCCAAAGACCTGAAGGACACCATCTTTATTTTGGAACAGGCAGCAGCAAAATCCCAACTTATGCAGGATCCACTTGATCCACTTGTAGGTAAAACTCACTTCGAGGTGGTCCACAGAGCACCCAAGGCCAAGGTGAGTTGGAAGTTCGGGAAGGAAGGCTCATCTGGTCAACTGATGGTTGCCAAGAGGCCCCCACTCCCTGCAGTCCGGAACCTCATCAACTTGCCCTCGCGAGGGCTGGCGAACCCTTCTGAGGCTGACTCCACCATGCCTGCCATGTCACCCCTCAAACAGACCAATGGCATGCAGCGGGAGGTCAGCCACCTGGGGCCCGATCTACCCCCCACGCCGCAGAGCTCCACGTACCCACTGCTCTTGTCCCCAGGGGACCAGTTTGAGAGTGAGCTAAACCAGCAGCTGCAATTCCTCATCCCAGACAACAATGTGCGGGGGCTTGTTTCCCACGTGATCAAGGACCCTAAAGATGGACTGCTCCGAGAGCCACGTGCAGCTGCCCTGTGCCAAGCTCATCTCCCAGACGGGCCTCCTGATGAAGCTCCTCAGTGAGCAGCAGGAGGTGAAGGTGGCCAAGGTGGAGTGGGACACGGAACAATGGAGGAAGGAGTGGGACACGGAACAGTGGAGGAACAGCTACATCAAAGAGAGCACTGAGGCCCAGAGCAAGCAGAAGGGCCAGGAGTCAGACGAGGTGAGGATGACCACAAACACAGAGGATGCCCTGGGGGGGAGAACCACAAGGAGCCCAGGGCTCCAGCACCTCTCATCCTGGCCACGTAACTTTTTTTTTTTTTTTTGAGTTGGAGTCACTCTGTCGCCCAGACTGGAGTGCAGTGGCCGCTCCCGGCCACTGCAGCCTCGACCTGCTGGGCTCCGGCAATCCTTTCACCTCAGCCTTCCAAGTAGCCGGAGCTACAGGCACGCGCTACCATGCCCGGCTGATGCTTTTGATTTATTATAGAGATGAGGTCTCACTGCCCAGGCGGGTCTCGAACCTGCGGGCTCAGGCAATCCACTCACCTCAGCCTCCCAAAGGCACGGGATTACAGGCTGAGCCATCGAGCCCGGCTATGGCCACGTAACTTTGACCATGACGGTGACCTCACACTTTGCTCATTTAGAGCATGAAGCAGACCCGATACACAAGACAAATTGCAGAAGGAAACGCTAGTAGTGCGACCATGTAACGCATTAGACTTGCGCTGTTATTTAAGATCCTATAGGCTACCGGCTTGGAAGAATGGGGTATTGAATAGCTAGCTAGCGCCCTTTCCACTACTTTGTTTTTTAAAAAACTTGTTCTTTCCTTTTCTTTCTTTCCTTTTTTTAGCTCACTAAAGAAGTTCCAGGATATGGCTATCATAAAAAGCCAATCGTGGCGATATCCATTAGTGTCATCTTCACAATTTTTATTTTAATCTTCTGTCTCATTGAGGTAAGGACAACAATTAACTCAGATTTCCAGAATGAAATGCTGTCTTTCCTGGAGATTCAGAACCCACATGCTGAAAATCAAGGCCACTTTCCCATCTACTGGCACTTGACAATCCTCTCCAGTCCCCAAGACTAAGGAAAGCTTTGTTCTTTACTGCAAAGTATGTCCCGGGGATGTTTAAAGGAACTTTCCTCCCAGCAGATCTCTATGGAACTGAAACCAAGTTAGCAAACCATGAGACTCTTTCCAAAAGCGAACTTTAAGAAGGCCAGAGTATATATGACAGCAATATTTCTCCAACCCAAAACCATCTAACAATCTGGTGTACTTCCCAGTCATTCCCGATCTGCCACGGGTTTATTTCCCTGTTGCGGAAACGACGAGAGATGTATAATCTCCACCATCTCGCAGCTGCCATCACCCTAGAAAAGGACACGGTCAAAGACAGAAGGGCCATCCCGTAGAGGAGTCAGAGTCATGTAGCTTTGCTCAGTTACATAATGGCAACCCGCGGGCTCAGGCAAACCACTCACCTCAGTCTCCCAAAGGCACGGGATTACAGGCTGAGCCACCAACTCAAAAAAAAAAAAGCATGCAGAAGGATGTGTTTAGATTGTATGCAGACGCTATGCCACTGTATGTCAGGGACTTGAGCAGCTGCAGATTTTGGTCTGGGGTGTGAGTGTCCTGGAGCCAGTGCCCCTCAGAAGCGAAAGGACTATTGTGCTGTAGAAGGATCAAACAGAATAGAACTCCTGTCTTCAAAGAAGTTCCTGCATTGGGTAGATAAGACAATCCTTACAGAAATAGATTGGTTGGGTTCACTAATGAAAAAAAAATGGAGGCAGTCAAAAGGAAAACGGGAGCTGGCGTGCTGATGCCGCCTGGCCCCTCAGGACATCAAAGTTTTAAGCACCAGAACTCTGCAGACCACCGGAAGACTGCCCAGCCACAGGGAACCAGGCTGTCGAAGACTCAGGGTCTGAGGAAAAGGCTGCGGACCGTGGGCGTAATCATCAAGGGGCCCCCCAAGGGCATTAAGAAAAGGCATCTCGAGACCCTTCAAGATCAGCTCCTCCTATTAAAGATCTAGAGACAGTGGTTGTTGTGGTAGATAACCACGTTTTCTTCCAAAACAGATTTAGGCTCACCAAAAGAAGAAGAAAAAACAAGGAACCTCAAGGTAAATGTTAACCCTGCAACTTTTAAGTGAGGGAACGCACCTCTGGCCGTCCCTCATTCTGTAGTGCGGTCACTGCCAGAGGCAGGTAGGATGCTTTCTCACCCTGGTGTTTGGTCAGGCTCCAGCAAAAACCAGATCCCCAAAGCAGTGTTGTATGGGGCTAGCAAAGATAAGCCTGCTCTCACCAGCCTCGCAGGGAAACGGGAGGTGGGGAAGAGTTTGGCGGTGCCTGTTCCTGCTGCGGAGGGCATCAGGCCAGGCCAGAAGCCTTCTCGGAGCTCTGGGAAAGGGCAGGGAAGGCCACTTGGTATGGGGCGAGGGGCAAATCTTTTCACAGCTGAGAGCAGGTGGAACAGCTGAGTCCTTCCTTGACAGTGGCAGGAAAGCCCCCCCGCCGGGTCCTGGGCCTGCACTCTCCATTCCTGTTATCCAGACCTCATGGAGTTTTAACTGGGAGAGAACTTGGGCAGCAGTTGGTCTCCTCCTTTATAACAGGGAATGGAGAAAGAGAAGGGCAGTCTGTCTTGCCCTGTGGTCACACGTCCAGTGAGCATCTGAAAGAGGCCAGTCCCCTGCAGCAGGTGCTCCTGCACTGTCGCCACCGGGCCGGGCTGAGCGTGTTCTGTGCCACAAAGCAGCATACACACGCTGGACAGACAAGTGGCTCCTGAAACAACGCTTGATGTTTCTCTGTTCTGTTCAAATTCACAAAGAGCAATGTCCTTTAAACTGGCTCCGCAGCTCACCCTCGCCCAGGGATGCCTGCAGTGGCGGAATCTGGGAGGTGGGCAGCTTTGCTAGCTGGACTCGGGCATTTGCTCCATGTGACCTGGCTCAGAGGGTAGAGCATCCGGGTCATAGAAGCTCCCGTCCCCCTACACGGCTCCTGCTGTGTGAGATGGCGTCTGAGGAGATGGGTGGATATTGCCCCTTGAGGGTGTGCCATGCTTCCGCCTGGCCTGGTTGGCCAGTGTGCTCACTGCACGAGGGCCGTGGCCACAGGCTGAGTGGGACTGAAAATCCCGCCTCTGTGCCTTGCTGAGCCATCAGAGACTCTGAGACACTGTGGGGCCCTCTGACACATGGAGGGCTTCTGGGAGTCCCGCCCGCAGTGAATCATGTTCAAGCCCGGCCCTGGGGGAGGGGTTCCTCCCTGTGATTATGGGCCGAGGTGCACGCCCAGTCCTCATGAGACCAGGGAGATGTTGCGAGCGGCCTGGGAGGTGGCAGGAGTCACTAACACGCTGCGTGTCTCCCCAGGGGCTTCTTTGGGTTTCTGCTGCATAGGAAGTGCTCGTCGAGGAAGCAGAAGGTAAGTCCACGAGGGCAGGCACCGGGGAGGTAGGAGCGTGGTGTCCATCTTCCTCTCTCTTTTTCCAGGAGGGCTTCTTCTGGCTGAGGTGGCCACTCTGGCTCAGGGACATATACAGACCTCTCAACACCACACGCGAGAAGAACATGTCGCATAATCTGCACCACGGGGATTCCGACGACGACGAGGAGGATGAGATATTCAGCAGGGATAGTCTTCCAGGCCCAGCTGGGTAAGCGGCTAGGCCTGGAAGAGGAGGTTGGGCAGGCCGAGCTGCTCCCTTCAGGGGAACAAGCCTCAGCCTGTCCTTCCCACCCAGGGACAGCAGAGAAGCCCTGACGGAAAGGACAGCGCCAGAGGAGTCGGCGGAGGTCGACCAGGAGACGGAGTGGCCCCAAGGAGAGGAGGCTGTGTAGTGATTCTTCTATTAAAACATATATTTTATAAGCAGTCCTAGCCATGTGATAATAAATTAAAAGGTAAATAGCAAAATGTGTATAAACAGGTAACAAGAGCCCCAGGACAGGAGAGCAGGGCTGAGTCATCTTTCCCAGCAGCCACCACCCATGGGCCATGGGCCAAGGATTCAGGGCCCCTGTCGCTCCCAGTTGAAGCGGCATTGGAAGCCTTGGGATACCATCCCCGGGTTTGGGGCTTTAAGACTCCTCTCCCCAGGTCACCAGGGACCAGTTACAGCACTTGACCTCCTGTCCTCGGGGACCATCCAACTTCGGGCCCCTCTCCCAGAGCTCTGGGCTGCCTGCAGTGTGGGCCAAGTCCTGCCTTTCCCCAGGTCCTCAGCTCATGCATGAATGTGTGGCCGGCCTTGGAAGGGGCTCCGGTCCTCATAGGCAGGGTGAGCATCATATCAGCGCTCAAAAAGTTTCCATTTTGGAGCATTTCAGATCTTGGATTTTCAGGTTAGGGATGCTCAGCTTGTATTGACATAGCAAAGAAAATATTTCTATCTACAGGACGCTGGCTGGCACTAAACGCATAGAAAAGGTGAGGAGAGCCTGGCAGGGGCACTGCCCATACTGGCATTGCACGAGTGAAGAAGGTGCCTCAGGCCCTGCCAGAGGAGATGCAGCTGCAAAATCTGAAAGGATGCAGGCTGCCGAACCACTTGTAGCTCCCTGCACGAGGGCCATGGCCACGGGTTGAGTGGGGCTGAAAATCCCCCTCTGCGCCTTGCTGAGCCATCAGAGACTCCGAGACACTGTGGGGCCCTCTGACACATGGAGGGCTTCTGGGAGTCCCGCCTGCATTGAATCATGTTCAAGCCTGGCCCTGGGGGAGGGGTTCCTCCCTGTGACTATGGGCTGAGGTGCACGCCCAGTCCTCATGAGCCCGGGGCAGATGTCGTGAGCGGCCTGGGAGGTAGCAGGAGTCACTAACACGCTGCGTGTCTCCCCAGGGGCTTCTTTGGGTTTCTGCTGCGCAGGAAGTGCTCATCGAGGAAGCAGAAGGTAAGTCCACGAGGGCAGGCACCGGGGAGGTGGGAGCGTGGTGTCCATCTTCCCCTCTCTTCTTCCAGAAGGGCTTCTTCGGGCTGAGGTGGCCACTCTGGCTCAGGGACATGCACAGACCTCTCAACACCACACGCGAGAAGAACATGTCGCATAATCTGCACCACGGAGATTCCGATGACGAGGAGGATGAGATATTCAGCAGGGATAGTCTTCCAGGCCCAGCTGGGTAAGCGACTAGGCCTGGAAGAGGAGGTTGGGCAGGCCGAGCTGCTCCCTTCAGGGGAACAAGCCTCAGCCTGTCCTTCCCACCCAGGAACAGCAGAGAAGCCCTGATGGAGAGGACGGTGCCAGGGGAGTCCGTGGAGGTTGATGAGGAGACGGAGTGGCCCCAAGGGGAGGAGGCTGTGTGGTTACCCGCACCCTGGGCCAGCCACATAATAAAAATCATTATGTTTTCAACAACAGGTTCATTTTTTGTGGGGGGCCAGCCCCTGCAAGTTTTGGGAGTCCCTTGGAAGATGTGGTGGCGTTGGTGAATCTGTAGGGACAGATATTAAAAGAAAGAAAGATGGAGGGATAGATATAAAGAGGAAGAAAGAGAAAGAAAGAAAGTGGACAACTGTTCAGTGAAATGAGCAGAAGCTGTTTATTGAAAGTTACAGCAGGTATTTATCCCCAAATTTACCCAGGCATTCTCACAAGTCTTTCATGTGAACACAAAGCCAGGTACAGGAGGGGCATCCCCCACCCACCAGATGCTTAGGTGTGAGGAGGGACAAACCCCGATTGTCTTATTGTTCCTGTTGCTAGTTAATGCTCTTCAAAAAGCAATGCAACAATCCCTACTAGCCTAATGATGTTCTGATAATAACTTCTAAAGCTCATGCAATACCCATGATGACTAACTTAAACTTTATTACCTTTCTATTCTATGCTAATACTACTTACACAATGGTACGGAAGCTCTTAGTTATAGCTTAAGCCAATTCCTAAAGAATGTGGCCCAGTCCAAAGATCATGCTGGGCTCTACAGGATGTGGCCCAGTCCAAGGTTCACAGTGGGCCATCTTTTGGAACAATAGATTACAATATCTTAACAAAATGGCTATTCTAAAGTCCTATATATCTATCCTAATTTCTATGAAAGTTTCTAACTCCTAATCCTAATATATAAAGCTGATCAGCAGCAGCAAAGCTTCTAAAAATAAAACCCAAATATAAACTGTAAATGTATTAAGGCCAAAACCACAATAGTAGAAAATGGAGACAATGAAATTTCTAAAGTTAACTGTATTAAGCCGGCCTAAAAGAATGCAGCCCAGTCCAAAGTATGCGCTGGGCCCTCAGGAATGTGGCCCAGCCCAAACCTTGTGCTGGGCCATTTCTGATAACTCTAGATAGTCATTTATACCATTGAAAAGCTGAAAACAGATCTCCATAAGTATATACTAATTCTACAAGTATACTTTTAAATCTTATAAAGAAGCTTGTACCGTATAAAAGGCTCCCAAATGTGACCTGAATTTGAATTATATCTAATACCTAAGCCGAAACCACAGTTTTATGGGAAACAGGAACAATGGATTTCTAGAGTGAGCCATGCCTGTCACAGTCACAGAGCCTTCAGCTTAGGCCAGCAGAGTTCCGTAGGTTACTTGCACTGCATGTTAAAAGGAGGAGGAAAATGGGGTCAACGGCTCCCGAACACATCCTAGTGGTCTCGGGGTCCACGGCCCTCCCTGATCCCTAACGCTCAGTGGGCCTCCGTGGCCGGCTCCCAACAAATTTTTAGAAAAGTCATGGCTGTGGCAGGGCTTCCTAACTAACTTGTTCGTGGGCCAAAATGAACAGCAATGTGTCAGCTTGCCTTTCAAAAGGAAATACCTTTAACTGTCTCTGGCCATTTGATGGAAATGCAAAAGAGTAACTAATTCACAGACTTATCCAAAACCCCACTTCTAAAGTTGATGGTTTACAACCCTGCATTTCCTGAAAACCATTTGTTCTGTGAAAAATCTGATTCTGCTGAGTACAACCTTGTAATATTCCAAAGGAAATATATAATCACTCAACATGACCCCTCCCTTACCTAAACAAGGGTATAAGACCCCACTTCTCCTGTTCTGGGGAGATCGAGCCTGATTTAGACACATTAGCCCCTCAGCCCACAAAGTGCGTTTCCTATAATAGTCTCGGTGTCACAATTTCTCTGTCTTCCCGCTACAATCTGGTCCTGAGCTTTTCCTTGTGGGACTTCTTTGATTTACTGACTCAGTCTCTTTACCTGATATATGTCTATTCAGATTTTCTATTTTTTTTCTCAAGTCAGTTTTAGCAGTTTGTATCTTTCTGGTAATGTGTTCATTTTACCCATTGTATCTAATTTATTTGCCCAAATTTTTCATACTTTTCCCTTATAATCCTTTTTTTCTGTAAGGCCAGTAGTAACATTCCTTCTTTCATTCCTGATTCTAATAATTTGAGTCTTTTTTTTCTTAGTAGTTGTCCTGGGGATTGCCAGTAACATCTCAATTTCTAACATTCTAGTCACAAATCTCACTGTTCTTACAGAAAGTTTGTTGAATAAATGTCCCTTGGGTTGCTGTAAGACTTTAGCTAAATTTCAGAGTTCTGACACGTTGATTCTGTCCCATTTCTGCTATTTTTTTCTTTCTCTTTTTTCTTTCTTTTTGCTTTAAAGAATTGAAAATAAAATATTCCAGCATTTTGGAATAAAAATTGTTAACAAAAATGAATTTTAAATTTTGTTTATATATACACAGCATGTTATTTATTCAGCCAACATGTGTAAAATACCTAGTACATTTCAGGCACTATGCCAGGCACAGGGATGACAGTGACAATAGGTGTGGCTCCTGCCCTCAAGGAGCTGACAGTACAGGAGACTGACGGTGACCATGAGGGGAGGGTGGCTTCTCCTGGACCTCCTCTTGATTTATCCTTTTTTCTTCGGCTCTAAAGCCAGGGAATTGGTACTGGTTTTTCTTTAGCCGGGTGGATTAAACCATGAATTTTTTAAAAATGTGTAGAGATGAAAGACAGGCACCTTGAATTATGGAGGACACTAGAAGGAGTGTTTCCTACAGATCAAGGGCTTCCTATCAGCATCTAAGGGGTTTTACTGCATATTTTGCCGTTGCTATCCCCTCCCCTCCTCCTCCCCACCCACCCCTTCCCCTCCCCATCCTCCCCTCCCCTCCCCACCCTTCCCTTGGAGGCTAGAGGACAGTAAGCGAGTGACAGGACGCCGCTCCCTTGGCATAAGGTGTGGTTCTCCTGAAAGCGCCAGGCAGAGACTCTGTGCGCCGATGCCCTCGGGGAGGAAAGGCAGGGCAGGCGCGGTCGGGCCGCTGCCTGCGGGAAACTTGGGCCAAGGGAGGCCAAGCCACCGCTCCGATGTCGCGCAGACGGTGCCGAAGCCAAGCGAGGTCAGAAGCCAGGATCCGGCCTGACGCGGACCTGCGGGAGGCGAGCTGCGCGGAGGACGCCCCTCCTCGCCGGCTGACGTCCCGAGCCCTCCAACCGCCCAGACTGCGCGCCAGCTCTGGGCCCGGTAATTTAGGGCATCCTGGAGCGACAGGCCACGCCCCGCGGCTCCTCCGGGGCCGCGATTGGCTCCGCAGGACGGGGGCGGGGCCGGAGTGATGACGTCAGGCGCCGCTCGCGCCGCTTTCTGTTGGCGGGTGGCGGTCGGCCGTTGAAGATCAGTCGTTGACTGGCTCCCAGGTGCAAGGGCTGCCGAGGTGCGCAGCGCCCCTGACCCGCTCCCCGCTCCCTCTGGTGAATTAGGAGTCCAGAGGCGAGGAGAGCAGCGGTTTCCCGGGACCGCGGCCCTGGCCGCCGTGAGGCCGTCCTCCCTCCTCCCAGGAGATCCAGACCAGCCTCATCGTTATTTAATAAAAATAAAGTAAACAAAAGAGATGGCTAGCAGGGGAAGAGAGCACCTCCTGAGCTCGGGCATTCCTTCATCCTCAGCACCCCGAGTAACTGGTACTACAGGTGCATGCCACATGTCTGGCTTATTTTTATTTTTTTATAGAGACGAGGTCTTGCTATGTTACCTAGGCTGGTCTTGAACTTCTGGGTTTAAGTAATCCTCCCACCTTGGCCTCCCAAAGTGCTGGGATTGTTGGACGCAGTGGCTCGTGCCTGTAATCCCAGCACTTTGGGAGACCAAGTTAAGAGATTGCCTGAGTCTAGGGGTTTGAGACCATTCTGGGCAACTTTGTGAGACCTTGTCCCTACGGTAAATCATAAAATTAGCTGGGTGTGGTGGCGCATGCCTGTAGTTCCAGCTACTTGGAAGGCTGAGACAGAAAGATCATCTGAGCCCAGCAGCTTGAGTTTGCAGTGACTGTGAGTGTGCCACTACAGTCCAGCCTGGACCACA
>JAPVLO010003896.1:0-18967 GCA_027257055.1 Cephalopachus bancanus
CAAAAAGCTTCTGCACAGAAAAGGGGAACAATCAACAAAGTGAAGAGACAATCCACAAAATGGAATAAAATATTTGCAAATTATATTTCCAGCAAGATTACTAACCAGAACACATAAGAAACTAAAACAAAGAAATATCTGCACTCCCATGTTTATTGCAGCACTACTCACAATAGCCAAGATGTAGAATCAACTTAAGTGTCCATCAACTGATGAATGGATAAAGAAAATGTGGTATTAATTCACAAAGGAATATTATTCAATAACAAAAAAGAATAAAATCTTACTATTCACAGCACTGGAACTGAAGGTCATTATGTTAAGCGAAATAGGCAAAATATAGAAAAACAAATATCTCATGTTCACAGTCATGTGGAAGCTAGAAAAGTAGATTTCATGGAGGTAGAGAGTAGATGGTGTTTACTAGAGGGACGGGTGTGGGGGCAATAAAGAAAAGTTGGTTAGGGTGTACAAAATGATAATTAGAAGGAATAAGATCTAGTAATTGATAGCACAGTAGGAAAATTATAGTTAACAATAATTTATTATATATTTCAAAACAGCTGGAGGAGAAGAATTGCAAGTGTTCCCAACACAAAGAAAAATAAGTGAGGTGATAGTCCACTTACAATGATTTGACTACCACACATTTTACAGATGTACCAAAATATCACATACACTCCAAAAGTATGTACAATTATTATTTACAAGTAATAAAAGGATGATAAACCCTAATTTGAGAAATACTGTGAAATGGAAATGAGCTAATGTATGAGGAGGACCCAAAAAAACCCGGAATTTATTTGTAAAAAATTGTGTATTTATTTTTATATGTTTAAACTTCAGTCACCTTCAAAGTACTCTTTGTTTGATGCAATACACCTATCAAGACACTTTTTCCACTACTCAAAACAGTTTTTTAACTCATCAATTTTAATGCCTTTTAGTGCTTCATTTTTCTTTTCACCTCTTCCACATGGGCAAAACGTTTCCCTTGGAGGATTTTTTCATCCAGGGAAACAAAAGGAAAAAAGAACAAAAGGTCACTTGGGGTGAGATTGGGTAACTAGGGAGGATGGGACACAGGAGTCATGCCATTTTTGGTCAAAAACTGCTGAACACTCAGCACAGTGTGGGCAGGTAACCTCATAAATGACCCATCATGAAATAGGCAAACGCATTGAAAGAATCTCCAAAAAAAAAAAAAAAAATTCACTGAAGCCAAACACAGCCTTTTACAAAACCTCTAGCTGGTATACTAATGCTGATGGGTTTCTAGAACACTACAAAAGAAAATTCTGGGTTTGGGGGGTCCCCTCCTTGTACTTATAACTCCTACCATATATAAAGTATTCAATAAAGGGCAGTTATGATTATTTTCCTCAGTGGATAAAAAGGATTTATTGAAGCAATTTTCATTCACCTCTTAAAATACTGAGACTAGGCCGGGCTCGGTGGCTCAGCCTGTAATCCCAGCGCTTTGGGAGGCCGAGGTGAGTGGATTGCCTGAGCCCGCGGGTTTGAGACCCGCCTGGGCAACTTGGCAAGACCTCATCTCTACAATAAATCAAAAAAAATTAGCCAGGTGTGGTAGCGCGTGCCTGTAGTTCCAGCTACTCGGAAGGCTGAGGCGGAAGGATGTCCAGAGCCCAGCAGGTCGAGGCTGCAGTGGCCGGGAGTGGCCACTGAACTCCAGTCTGGGTGACAGAGTGAGACTCCAACTTAAAAAAAAAAGAAATACTAAGATTAGAATTTAAAATCCTACATCTTGCTTGCATTCTTTGCTCTTCTTTTTTCTTCCTCTCTTCATACCAGATATTTGTCTTTTTATGTTTTTCTCATACTATTTGAATCCTTGTTAATACTTTTGGGCATGCTTATTTCGGATTCTGGTATAGTGTAAAGTGAGTAGTTTATAAAAATTTCATCCTGGCTTTCTCACTAAATAGCATGTTAATGCTAAGCAAGTCTCCTTAACTCTCTAACTTTCTTTTCTTATCTATAAAAAAGTGGATAATTTTAAGAGGAATAAAGTGGGAAAATATGTAAAAGTTATTTGTTTATTAACAAATAGCTCTAAGATTAATAGTAGGGATTAACATTATGTAACAATTGATTTAATAGAATTTTCAACTCTAGAAATAATCTATTTATAAAGATAATAATGCTTTCTTGAAACACTGTTTGCAAATCTTACTTGACTTGAAGGCCTCTTTCAATAAAAATATATACTAATCTTACAAACTTCCTTAGGACATTTTAAAAATCATTTAAGCATTTTTGCCTGGTAAGAGGTAAATAATTTTAAGAAAAAACTGTATGCACATGTTTTATTTACTATTAAATAATTCAACATAAATTTAATTAAAATGTAGTAATAATGATAATTCATAAAGAAAAGTTTTACTTTTCATCATTTAAGAATGATATAGGCATATGATTTACTTTAAATTAATTATTTAAAGAAAATGTATAATTTATCAACAAATGAAATTCAAAAGTTACATAAATATTTAATCTAGTGATTGAGTATGCAACCCATGAATTAAAATTGAACATTGTATTATGGTCTTTAAGATTAGTAAGAATTAGCCGGGCTCAGTGGCTCAGCCTGTAATCCCGTGCCTTTGGGAGGCTGAGGTGAGTGGATTGCCTGAGCCCGCAGGTTCGAGACCCGCCTGAGCAGCGAGACCTCATCTCTACAATAAATTAAAAAAAAAAATCAGCCGGGCGTGGTAGCGTGCTCCTGTAGTTCCAGCTACTTGGAAGGCTGAGGCGGAAGGATTGCCGGAGCCCAGCAGGTCGAGGCTGCGGTGGCCGGGAGTGGCCACTGCACTCCAGTCTGGGCGACAGAGTGAGACTCCAACTCAAAAAAAAAAAAAAAAAAGATTAGTAAGAATCATTTTGATGAACTGACACTTAGAATTCCTGCATTTTGTATTTAAAAATTCACTTTGCTTATTTGCAGCATTTAGAGGTTTATTGCTAAGTAACAACATACCGAGGTAGCCATTGCTCTTTGCAATTTTGATTGTGTAAGCAACACCTGGCAGGTGTGGATGGTCTTTATAGAAATCTTGATGTGAAAATTGAGACTTTGAACCAGTTGGATGCAACCCATGGTTTTGATAGAGGTAATCTTTAGACTCACCCACAGAGCTATTGTCTTTTCTACACTCCTCACTAACCAGTGTTTCAACATCAGTGTGCTGTATATGTCCTGCCTTACCCATCAGCCCATTATTAAATTTAATTAAACAATATTTGACTCAGAGTGGAATCTATTTGAAACTTCATAATGCTAAAGAGATTCTTTAGAGTTTTATAGACAGTGATAATTGGTATGAGTTGAGTGGGCTCATATGATTTTCACTAATGTTATACATACAAATATCATACATATAAATATCACTGTAAACATTGTACTTCTCTTTCAAAGGGAAAAACATTTATATAACTTTATCTCCCAATTATTTCAAGACTGAGATAGAAACCAAAACTCTATCAGGAAGGCTGGGCTAAGTTATGCTACAGTAACAAGCAGCCCAAAACGTTCAGTAGTTTAATGCACAAAAAATTATTTCTCACTCACAGTATATGGACAACACAGGTGCCAGCACAGGTCTCGGTTCATAGTTTTTACTTAGATTTTGCTTTGTAATCACTACAACAGAGGGATAGAAGTGTCACAAATCACTTAACTGGCTTTTAAAGCTGGCGACTGGAAATTACATAGGTTACCTCTGCTCACATTTTATTGGCCAAAGCAAGTTACATGAATGCTTCAAGGAGGCATGAAAATGCAACCCCATCATATTCCTAAACAATACTGGTAACTAGCACAGGGACAACTGATGAAAAACTTCACATGCTGAGACTGGAAAATGCTGCTCTAGAGGACAACTCTTCCCAACCTGACAGGTTGGGACATTCCTGTGCTGGTATTTTGCAGTTATCAACTTTTTGTTCTGCCTTTTCAGTAAACGCCCAACTTTGCCTTCAACACTTGTGTAACAGCTAAACATCAGCAAGTGTATCAAAACTTTTCCAAGCATCCAAGTTACTTTTTAATGAGTGTACACTCTCTAATGAGGATCCTAGCTATAAACTTAAATCATTAAGATTGAAAACAGAGCTGTCAACACAGATGTGACCCACTTTTTTGGTAATCACTGGATGTCTTTGGCTGATTGTCTAATATTACCTGACCCAAGAGACATTTTGGTCATTTTAAACTTACTTTATACTCTATTATCTTTATTCACCTGGCATGTAAAAACTAACTGTACATCTATACTGCATAATTTTGCTTGCATACAATTTAAAAGGAAACAGCAGAACTAATTTCTAGTGTTAGACATCTGGGTAATTGTTATGTCTGAGAAGTTATTGGGACAGTGCATGGGGCTGGGGGTTCTGGATTTTTATTGTTCTTAATGTTTTATTTTATTTTTATAATGATGCTGGCCATACAGGTGTGTTAATCTTATTAACATGCAATAAGTTATACTGGTATTTGTGTACTATTCTGTAAGATATATTTTAATACATATTTCACTTTGAAAGAACTAACTGGTCTTCCATGACAGTTCAATAATTTTTATGACAGGATTTTATTCCATATGGAAAAATAAAGAAGTGTCTATGCCTCTTTCTCTACAGCTGCTCTTTCATTTCCCATTCTCTACTATGCTCCACAAAGAACACTTTCTCCAGTCTATTTTGTGTGTCCCTGGGGTGAGATGTGGAGAAAAATCTTGAAGAGGGGTTAGACTCACCTAATTATGCAGCCTTCAGAGACTTCACACTCTCTCACTAGTGCACAGAAAACCTCTGCAAATTTAAAAACTATCCTAGCTGAATTCTTCTTACTGGTTTGTGATGGTGTCTACCCCACGTAAATCAGTGCTTTTTCACCTGTCCCTGAAGGTGCCTGACCCTCTTTATATATTTGGTCATTTAGTTGTTCTCCAAACTCAACTCTTCAATGGAGAAAGAAACTCAAATTGTAGTTCTTCCAGATTTTTGTCATTGTAGAAAAAAGATGGTAGCAACACCCTAACTCTCACACCCCCAAGTCCTTTGTTCTTTTTAATCTTGACATTGTTGAAGAGACAGGTCAAAGATCTTGGAGAATGATGTTTCTTCATGGCTACTCTCTTTTGGGGCAGGTTTTCTACTTAAGTGATATCATCTTCTCAGTGCATGCTATCAGGAGGCACAAGAGGCTGGTTTGCCCCAGTACAGATGGTGTTAACTTTGATCATTTGATTAAGGTGGGAATTTCCAGGCTCTCCACTGTGAAGTTATTCTTTTTCCCTTTGCAATTGATGACTAAGTTGGGATAGATACTCTTTCTCATCAAATGTTTGCCCATAAGTTTAAGCATTCATTGATGATTTTTTAAACTATATATTAATAACTTTTTTATACACCAGTGAGAAATCTAGCTCCAATTTTCCTCAATATATTTACTTAAAGAATCAATTCCCTAGTATATAATCAACCATACTCTCAAAATTTCTGACTCCATCCAGACGATTTTCTTTCTTTTTTTTTTTTTTTGAGTTTGAGTCTCACTCCTTCACCCAGACTGGAGTGCAGTGGCACGCACACTCACAGTGACCCCAGAGTCGATCTTCTGGGCTCCAGCGATCCTTCCGCCTCAGTCTTCCAAGTAGCCAGAACTACAGATGCACGCTACCACACCTGGCTATTTTTTTTTTTATTGTAGAGACGAGGTCTTGTCAAGTTGCCGGGGCTGGTATCAAACCCGTGGGCTCAGGCATTCCACTCGCCTTGGCCTCCCAAAGTGCTGGGATTACAGGCTAAGCCACCGAGCCCAGCCAGACACTTTTCTTAATTTACTCAAAGTCTGACACCTTACTCTGAGCCACCAGTACTTCTCCATATAGTTGCCCTTCTTACCTGCAAAGGGTTCCGGTGCTACCCTTGCAGGAGGCAGAAGGAAGGAAGGAAGGAAGGAAGGAAGGAAGGAAGGAAGGAAGGAAGGAAGGAAGGAAGGAAGGAAGGAGAAAGAAACGGAAGGAAAGAAGGAAGGAAGGAAGGAAGGAAGGAGAGGAAGGAAGGAGAGGAAAGAAAGAAAATAGCCTTAATTTTTCATGGATTTTAATAGGATTCTGCATCATTTTTTTTTTTTTTTTACTTTTATTTATTTATTTTTTATTTTTTTTTATAATCAGTATTTTTTATTATCGTTTTGTAGGGTACAGTTAAGGGTTAGGTGTACAATTACGTTTCATTCAGGCACCCTATTGATAAGAGGTGTTTTCCCAGTCCCAGATAGATATTAGCTACTGTTAATCCCATCCCCCCCCCATAATTTCCCAGTACCATCAGTCATTTTCTTATAGTATTACATTGGATGTTCAAGGTCCATTATATGAGTGAAAACATGTGATATTCTGATCTTTGTTTCTGTGAGAGGTCACTCAGTATTATAGACTCTAGTTCCATCCAGGTAGCTGCGAAATCCATGATTTTGTTCTTTTTCATGGCTGCGTAGTATTCCATCGTGTATATGTACCACATTTTTTTAATCCAGTCCTCTTTTGATGGGCAGCATGGTTGTTTCCAGGTTCTTGCTATTGTGAATAACGCTGCGATAAACATACGTGTACAGGTATCTTTTTTATAGAGTGATTTGTGTTCTTCAGGGTATATTCCCAGTAGGGGGATTGCAGAGTCATAAGGAAGGTCAATATTTAGAGCTTTCAGGAATCGCCACACTGCTTTCCACAGAGGTTGCACTAGCTTACACTCCCACCAACAGTGTAGAAGTGTTCCCTTTTCACCACAACCTCTCCAGCAGCTGTTATTTTTTGAGTTGTTGATAATTGCCATTCTGACTGGAGTTAGGTGATATCTCAGTGTGGTTTTGATTTGCATCTCCCTGATGATTAGTGAGGTTGAGCATTTCTTCATGTGTTTGTTGGCTGCTCGAATGTCTTCTTTTGTGAAGTGTCTGTTCATATCTTTTGCCCATTTTATAATGGGGTTGCTTGTTTTCTTCTTTTCAGTACGTTTCAGTTCCTTGTAGATCCAGGATGTTAAGCCTTTGTCAGACCTAGAGTTTGCAAATACTTTTTCCCAGTCTGTAGGCTGTCTCCCTACTCTCTTGATGGTTTCTTTGGCTTTGCAGAAGCTTGTCAGTTTAATAAGGTCCCATTTGTCTATCTTCTCTCTTAAGTCCTGTGGGTTTCGGGTTTTGTACAGGAATTGGATGCCCGTTCCGATTTCCATGAGAGTATTTCCTTCCTTTTCTAATGTTCTTATGGTTTGAGGTTTTACATTTAGGTCTCTGATCCATTTGGAGTTAACCTTTGTGCATGGGGATAGATAGGGGTCCTGTTTCAATCTTCTACATGTGGTCAACCAGTTTTCCCAGCACCATTTACTGAATAGGTTCTCCTCACCCCATTGGTAGGTGGTGGGGGCTTTGTCGAAGATGAGTTGGTTGAGGAATTGAGGTTTTGCTTCTGGAATCTCAATTCTGTTCCATTGATCTATATGCCTGTTCTTGTACCAATACCAAGCTGTTTTGATGATTGTAGCCTTATAGTAAAGTTTGAAGTCTGGTATTGTGATACCACCTGCTTTGTTTTTTTGCTGAGGATTGTTCTGGTTATTCTTGGACGTTTGTGTTTCCATATGAATTCCTGTGTTGTTTTTTCTAGGTCAGAGAAGAATGTTATTGGTAATTTAATGGGTATTGCATTGAATTTGTAGATTGCCTTAGGTAAGATGGACATCTTCACAATGTTGATTCTTCCGATCCATGAGCATGGGATATTTTTCCACTTGTTCATGTCAGCTTTGATTTCTTTGAGCAGTGTTTTGTAATTTGCATTGTAAAGGTCTTTCACGTCTCTGGTTAGGAAGATGCCAAGGTATTTCATTTTTTTTGTGGCTATTGTGAATGGAATTGTGTTTTTTATTTGGGTTTCTGTTTGTTTATTATTAGTGTAGAGAAATGCGATTGTCTTTTGTACATTTATTTTGTATCCTGAGACTTTGCCAAAGGCCTTTATCAATGTAAGGAGGCCTTTAACAGATTCTCTTGGGTTTTCAAGGTACACCATCATATCATCTGCATAGAGAGATAACTTGACTTCCTCTTTTCCTATTTGAATACCTCTGATTGCCTCGTCTTCTCTGATTGCTCTAGCCAGGACTTCCAATACTATGTTGAACAGGAGGGGAGAGAGTGGGCATCCTTGTCTAGTTCCAGTTTTCAGGGGAATTGGTTCCAATTTTTGTCCATTTAGGAGTATGCAGGCTGTAGGTTTCTCGTAGATGGCTTTTATTATTTTGAGGTATGTTCCCCGTATGCCTAGATGTTCAAGGGCTTTTATCAAGAAGGGGTGCTGGATTTTATCAAAAGCTTTTTCTGCATCTAATGATATGATCATGTGGTTTTTGTTTTGACATCTGTTGATGTATTTAATTACATTTATGGTTTTACGAATGTTGAACCAGCCTTGCATCCCAGGGATGAAGCCTACTTGGTCATGATGGATGATTTTTGAGATGTATTGTTGAATCCGGTTTGCTAGGATCTTGTTGAGAATTTTAGCATCTATGTTCATCAAAGATATTGGCCTGTAGTTCTCTTTCTTTGTTGGATCTTTACCTGGCTTGGGTATCAGTGTGATGTTGGCTTCATAAAATGATTTGGGGAGGGTTCCATCTTTTTCTATCGCCTGGAATACCTTCAGTAGGATTGGTATCAGCTCCTCCTTGAATGTCTTGTAGAATTCTGCTGGAAAGCCATCTGGACCAGGGCTTTTTTTTGTAGGAAGTTTTCTTATTACGTAGTCGATTTCCTTGATTGTAATTGGTCTATTTAGGGACTCAATTTCTTCTTGTTCCAACCTAGGTAGATTGTGTGATGTCCGAAAGTCCTCCATTTCCTTGTGGTTTTCAAGTTTGTTTCCATACAAGTGTACATAGTAGTCTCTAATGATCTTTTGTATTTCTTCAGGGTCAGATGTGACTTCATCTTTTGTGTTTCTGATTATGCTTATTTGTTTTTTTTCTCGTTTTTTCTTGGTCAGTCTAGCTAGGGGACCATCGATCTTGTTTATTCTTTCGAAGAACCAGCTTTTTGTTTCATTGATTTTTTCAATTATCTTTTTGTCTTCTATGTCCTGGATTTGGGCTTTTATTTTGGTGATCTGGATTCTTCTGCTGAAATTAGGGTTTTTGTGGTCTTGCTTTTCCAGCTTCTTTAGGTGGCTTGTTAGATTGTGAATTTCTGTTCCTTCCATTTTCTTCATGTGTGTTTGTAGGGATATAAATTCCCCTCTTACTACAGCTTTCAGGGCATCCCAGAGATTTTGGTAAGATGTTTCTTCATTTTCATTTGTTTCCAGGTATCTTTTGATCCCTGTTTTGATTTCGTCATTGACCCAGGAGTTGTTTAGCATCATGCTGTTTAGTGTCCATGTCTTTGTGGGTTTTGGGGGGACTTTGTTGGTGTCAATATTTATTTTTATTCCACTGTGGTCCGAGAAGGTGTTTGGTAGAATTTCGGTCCTTTTAAATTTGCTTATACTTGATTTATGGCCGAGTATGTGGTCGATCTTAGAATATGTTCCATGTGGTGATGAGTAAAATGTGTATTCTGTGGTCTTTGGATGGAGTGTTCTGTAAGTATCAATTAAGTCCATTTGGTCCAAGGTCACATTGAGGTCCCGGATCTCCTTGCTGATTTTTTGTCCTGTTGATCTGTCTAGGGTTGTGAGTGGGGTATTAAAGTCCCCAGTTATGATAGTGGTAGAGTCAATATCTTTCTTTAGTTTTCCAAGAAGTTGCTTTAAGAAGGTTGGTGCACCTATGTTGGGTGCATATATGTTTAGGATAGATATTTCTTGTTGATGGATTGAACCTTTTATCATTATGTAGTGACCTTCTGTATCTTTTTTGATTTTTAATAGTTTGAAGGATATTTTGTCTGAAATTAAGATGGCTACTCCTCCTTTCTTTTGTATTCCGTTCGCCTGAAAGACTGTTTCCCATCCTCTTACCTTGAGTCTGTGGGTGTCCTTTCTAGTGAGGTGAGTCTCTTGAAGGCAATAGATTGTTGCCTGATGATATTTTATCCATTTTGCCAATCTATGTCTTTTCAGTGGTGCATTTAGTCTGTTCACATTTAGGCTAATAATTGAAATGCAAGAGTTGATCCCTGTCATAAAGTTCTTACAGAGTTGTTACTGTTTATTTGTTGTCTTTCTTTGGGTTTTGGAGTTGGTTCAGGTGTGTTTTTAATCTTTTGCCTGTACTCTTGTGAAGAATGCTGATGTTCTTTTTTCTTTTTCTTCTGTGTTCAGTACTTTCTTGAGTGTTTCTTGTAGCGGTGGTCTGGTGGCAGCGTAGGTTCTTAGGGATTGGATGTCTGGAAAAGATTTTAATTCTCCCTCACTAATGAAGCTTAGTTTAGCTGGGTAGGTGATTCTTGGTTGAAATTGTTTCTCTTTTAGTACTTTGAAGATAGGGCTCCAGGCTCTCCTGGCCTGAAGGGTTTCTGTGGATAAATCTGCTGCTATTCGGATTGGTTTTCCCTGGTAGGTAGTCTGGCCTTTTTCTCTTGCTGCCTTTAGGATTTTTCCTTTCATAGCTACTTTGTTTAGGCGAATTATTATGTGTCTGGGAGTTGGTCTTCTCGTTTGTTGTCTTGCAGGGGTTCTCTGAATCTCTTGTGTTTGAATTTTTTCATCTTTACTGAGATGAGGGAAGTTTTCTTGAATGATTTCATGGAATGTTTGTTCCAGTGTGGCTTCTGTTTCTCTTTCTGCCTCAGGAAGCCCAATTATTCTCAGGTTTGGTCTCTTGAAGTGATCATTCATCTCTTGCAGGTTTTGTTCTGTCTTTTTGAGCTTCTTTTCTATGCTTTTGACAGTTTGGGTTAGTTCTGTGTTTTGGTCTTCGAGCTCTGAGATTCTTTCTTCTGCTTGGCTGATTCTGCTTTCCATGCTTATTAGTCTGTTGTTCATTTCCATCACAGTATTCTTTACTGCTGTCATTTCTGACAACAGCTCCTTCCTCTTTTCCTCTTGTCTCTCCTCAATTTTTTTAATTCTCTCCATTAATGTTTTGATGTCTGGGTTTGTTTCATGTAGCCAGTCATTCTGGGGACTCTTCATTGTCTGTGTTCCAGAATCTGTTTTCTCATTGTCTGATCTCCCAGGGGTCTGTGTAAGCCCTATATTCTTCTTTTGGTTTTTCTTCATTTGTGCGGTTTTTCCACTTCCCTACTTCTTCCTTCCCTCCACGTCACCGTCTTCTTTAATTTTGTTTTTCAGGGGTAAAGGGACTGGTTTTACTTCTGTTCATTCAATCTCCCATTCTTTATGTATGTCATCTTACTTTGTTCAATTTTGAAGTTGCACTGTAGGTTGGAGGTGGTCCTTTTTGCAGTTTTGAGATGTATTTAAGGGGAGAGCTGTGATTCAAAATCTGTCTGCAGGTCCTGCTGTTCGCTGACAGGCGTGTGGATAATGTGGAACCCACTTCCCACTGCCCTGGAGTCTGTCCGTGCAGTGGGGCTGTAGGTTTACTCCCTGTAATAAAATGTGGTTAGCAGGGGGGAGAGAATGGAGCAGATAGTGGGTTGAAGAGGGGAGTGGAGAGATAGAGAAGTAAGGGAGGAAACTAACGAGTGTGCCAACAAATAGAGAGAGAGGTCTATACTAAAACAGCTAAAAATGATGGACCACAGCTACAGTCGAACCAACTCTCATACAACCACAAATAAAACATATTGTGATGCTAACATACCGGCTATCCAACCACCTTATTGGTGTGTTGCTCCTCTACACAAAGACATGGTTTACAGACAGAAGAAAAGAGAAGAAAAGGAAAAGGAAAAGAGAAAAAAAGGGGAACAATACTGTAGGAATAGAATTAAGTCATTAAACTAATAGAATCAATGAAGCACACTCTGAGACCTTTCGTTTAAGTCCAATGTCCTTTCAGGTCTGATTTGTAGTTTTCTTTTCAAGCCGGTGAATTAGTTTGCAGTTAGAGTCAATTGCCTCTGATATGTTGTGAAGGACAGCTCAGGTCAGCTTTCCTTCAGCAGTTTGGTCTATGTCTTTATCAGGCTTATTTCTCCCGTTTCAGTGTTGTTACCTTGAGTCGCCAGCAGGTGGTGCTATCTCATATGCTCGCCCCAGAGGGGGTGGGCCGGACAGGAACAAGATGGCTCCCTGCCTCCGAGCAGGCAACAGAAGCCCCACGCGAGCCAGCAGCACAATCTCAGACACAGGAGATTTGGCAGAAATCCCTGCAGACCTTCCTTGAAGCTGACCTGTGTGGATCTCCTCTCAGGCCGGGCTGTGATGAGTTGTGTGGGCCGAGCGCCGGGGCCCCGGGGAGCGGCGGGAGCGCCGGAGCGGCGGGAGCGGCGGGAGCGGCGGGAGCGGCGGGAGCGGCGGGAGCGCCGGAGCGGCGGGAGGCGGGAGCGCCGGGGCGGCGGGAGGCGGGAGCGCCGGGGCCACGCCCATTTTTTTTTTTTTTAACACTTTAAGATTTCAATTCGATGTCATGTTTCTGATGTGAGAGGCCAGTTATTACTTGAATAGCATGTCAAATGTGTTAAATATATGTGTTAAATGCATCATTTCTCTCTAAGATTTTCTTTTTCCTTTGGTTTTTAGCAGTTTAACTATGATGGGCCTAGGTGAGGTTTTCTTTGTATTTATTCTGTCTGGGGTATATTGAGCTTCTTAGATTCATGGGCTTAAATATTTTACCAAATTTAGGGGAAAAAATATTGAGATTCTAGATTATATAACTTTTCTTTTGCCGGGCTTGGTGGCTCAGCCTGTAATCCCGCGCCTTTGGGAGGCTGAGGTGAGTGGCTTGCCTGAGCCCGTGGGTTCGAGACCGGCCCCGGCAACTTGACAAGACCTCGTCTCTACAATAAAAATTTTAAAAAATAGCCAGGTGTGGTAGCGTGCATCTGTAGTTCTGGTTACTTGGAAGACTGAGGCGGAAGGATCACTGGAGCCCAGAAGATCGACTCTGGGGTCACTGTGAGTGTGCGTGCCACTGCACTCCAGTCTGGGCGACAGAGTGAGACTCCAACTCAAAAAAAAAAAAAAAAAAAAGAAATGACTTCTTAGATAGGTTGGCCCCAGTGGCCACTCCCAAATTGTATAAGCACCTCCTCTTTGCTTATAACCAATAAATCCAAGGATACACAGCTAATGCAGATTAGGTCACCATCAAAAACCAGAAAAAAATGGACATATACATGTTTCTCAAATAAGCTATACATCGGAATAAAAAAGTGTCAATGGTTTTTATTAGTGCAATATTACTCCATGTAATTATGTTAGCTATAGATCAGAGTGGATGCATTAAAAAGTTCAGTTTAAGCCGGCTCTGTGGCTCAGCCTGTAATCTTGCGCCTTTGGGAGGCTGAGGTGAGTGGATTGCCTGAGCCCGTGGGTTCGAGACCCACGGGCAACTTGGTGAGACTTCATCTCTACAATAAATCAAAAAATTAGCCGGGGATGGTAGCGTGTACCTGTAATTCCAGCTACTTGGAAGGCTGAGGCGGAAGGATCGCCGGAGCCCGGGAGGTCGAGGCTGCAGTGGCCGGCAGCAGCCACTGCACTCCAGTCTGGGTGACAGAGTGAGACTCCAACTCAAAAAAAAAAAAAAAAGAAAATTTATATTGTCGAGGTGGTTTTTTTCTTTGCACTTTGAAGATACTGCTCAACTATCTTGAATTCATCATTTCTAATGTTTATTGTTATATCAATACAATTTTTGTACTTTTATGTATTTTTTTTGCCCATTCAATCTTCTAGAATTTTCTCTTTAATATTGATGTCTTGAAAATTCATTATGTCATGTCTAAACATGTATGTGTGTATACATGTGTGTGGTTTCAGGATGAGAAAAGTATTATTCAATTTTTCTGTTGTTCAGAAGATGGTTGGGTCATTCAATCTGTAGATCATTCTTTACTATAAAAAACTCCTTACATATTGAATCATACTTCCATTATTTCTAATGTTTCTTTCCAGAAGTATTTATGAATATTGGAATTTCTAGATTTTATAGGCAGCTTTTCTGTTGAAGCTTTTATAATGATTTTTTAAGATATCTAAGATTATAACTTGGTTCTTTTTGGATAACATTCTTTATCTTCTTAGGTACAGAGCCTTCTTTACTAAGGACACAAATTAAATTTGTATCAAAATCTTGCTCCATTTACTCTTTTTCTTCTGTTTCCTTGGATATAAATTCTTTCATTTACGGGGTTTGTTATTTCCCTTCATAATTGGCTTTCATTCAATGTATAAAATTTGGGCTTGTAAAATAAACTTTGTAATCAAGATATCTTGATAGACATTGGACAATATTTTCAAAGCAGCAGATTGAGGCTGTGGTGGCCGGGAGCATGCCACTGCACTCCAGCCTGGGCAACAGAGTGATACTCAAAATAATAATAATAATAATATATAATAATAATAATAATAATAATTTCTAGAGATTTTATTAAGATTTTATTAAGGAGGAGGAGTATATGTGTTCAGTATAGGAGTCTGAAAAAATAATTCATCAACCACTCTTTTCCCTCCAGTGTTAATATATTTTATGTCACATCATATTTAATATTATGTAATATTAGCTGATGTGAACATAACAATCACTTAATATAAAATGTTTTTTAAAGAAATTTTTGTATCTGTCCCTTCAAAAGAAGCATATTAATCATTTTCTCAAGGGCTAATGTATCACAAGAAAACTTCTTTTGGGTTACAAGTTAATTTTTTTTTTTTGCTAGCAATTTAATGTAATAAATTAATGCTATCAGTATTGTAAGACCTGCTTAACTGTCATAATTAATGGAAACTAAACATAATCATTGCATAATCAGGCAAGGTACATTTGGAGATGTTGTTTCATTGATTTTCATGGTGAATTCTCATTCCCTGAACTTGATGATAAAATTGAGCAATTCACAGGGTACCTCTCAGCAATTAGTTCCAATTAGCCAGATTCAAATTCTGTCATGAGTCATGCACCTTCTTTATTTCATTATATTCCTCCAAGTGTGGTCTAGAAGAGCTTAAGCACATGCACCAGTTAATTAAGAAAATTATATTTAATTGCCAATATATACCTCTCAATAATTTTAATCTTGTCATTTATTTTAAAATATTTGGTGAATATAAATCAGGATGGGTATCATATAAAATATTAATAAAATAAGTTGTTATGTACTAACTCCCAAGCTAAGAAACTTAACATTGCCCATAATTTGAAGTCCTGTTTTCATTTTCCTGATCTCTTCTTTCATGTTCACCTGGGGTAATTATTATCCAGATTTAGTGTTTGTATTGTTATATTGTTTCTCTTCAAATTTTGTGTCATATATAAATATACATATTTTTAGAATGCAAATGGTTAGTTAAGCTATGTTTTGAAGTTCTTATAAATGATATCATATTACAGCTATTCTTCTGCTATTTGCTTTTTCATTCAAGGTTATGTTTCTGTGATGAAACCATGTTGAGTCACTTAGTAGTAGGTTGTCAATTTTCACTATTGCTAGTGTTCAATTGCATTATTGTTCCAGAATGTTCTTAACCATTCTCCCATAGTAGGCATTCATATTGTTTTTGTTGTTGTTTTTGTTGTTCTTGGCTTTTGTTTCATTTGCATTTTTTCTTTTACAAAAATGTGGCTAAACACATACTTGTTTATTCTTCCTGTGTACATATGGAAAAATTCTCTACAATAATAGCAAACAGTAGAATATCTGGGTTGAAGGCTAAACTAGCTTTAAAATGACTGAGCAATGTCAGATTGCTTTCTATAGTATTGATTGTTCATTTCACTATGTATTAATATATTTATATCAGAATATCATGCTACAAACGTTAAGTATATACAATAAAAAATGCTGATCTTTAATTCCATCAGCAATATATAAGACTTTCCCTCACTCATATCCATACCACTTGGTATTGTCAGACTTTAACATTTTTAACTATCTGGTTATCTTAATCAGCTTGGGTTGTCATGACAAAATATCATAGATTAGGTGGCTTACACAATAAAAATTTATTTTCACATTGTCTGGAGGCTGAAAATCTGAGATCAGGGTGCCAGCTTTGTCCCCACATGGCAGAATGAGAGAGAGAGTGCCAGCACTCTTATGTCTCTTCTTATAAGGACACTAACATTATGTCTTAATTTAAGCTTAATTACTTCCTTACTTCAAATACAATCACATTGGGGTTTAGCTCTTCAACATATGAATTTGAGAGAAAAAGGGGACAATTCAATATATAACATTGGTGGAATAAAAAGACATCTCATTGTGGTTTTTTCGTTAATTCTTCTAGATTCTTTTTGATGTAATGACATCAAGCATCTTTTTATTGGTCGTGGAGGTTTATTCTTTCTGGAAATGTCTTTTGGTCATTTTTCCTTGGTTTACTTGTTTTTCACATGGATTTTTATAACTTCTTTATGTATTTTGAATAATTCTCTTATGGCCATATACACTGCAAATATTTTCTCCTAGTTTGTGATTTACTTTTTCAGTTTATTTGTAGCATATTTTGAGGAACAGAAGTTATTTTTTAATGTGTTAATGTAGTTACATTTTTTGTTTGCTAATAGTTTATACTCATATGTAATTTATAAATTTTTTCCTACTCAAAATTTTTTAAAGATATTCCTTTTTTCTCTTTTAGAAGTTTCAAAATTTTACTTTCTTCACTGAATTTTTTTTTTTTTTTTTGAGTTGAAGTCTCTGTCACCCAGGCTGGAGTACAGTGGCACACTCACGGACACTGCAGTCTCGACCTGCTGGGCTCAGGTGATCCTTCCACCTCAGCCTTCCAAGTAGCTGGAACTACAGGCACGTACCACTACGCCTATCTAATTTTTTAATTTATTGTAGAGACAAGGTCTTGCCATGTTGCCCAGGCTGGTCTCAAACCTGTGGGTTCAGGTAATCCTCTCGCCTCTGCCTCCCAAAATGCTGAGATTACAGGCATGGGCCACTACGCCTAGCCTTCACTAAAGTTTTAAAGCTACCTAAAATGTAATTGTTGGATGCCCTGTGATTTGAATCTATATTCATTTTTTTATGAATTAATTAATTGTCAGAACACTGCCCAAAAGTTCATCCATTCTCCTCTTATTTGAGATGCTGTCTGTGTATCTGTTGTTGGGCTCTCCAGTTTCATTGGTTTATTTATTCTATCCCTGCATGAATTCGTCACTGTTTAAATTATCATATTTATCACTTTATTATATAGTGATATCTCCCTTAGCAAATAAGCCTATCCTGTTATTCCTAATGAATTTATAGGCACACCTGACTCTTTTCTATTCTACATAAAATTTTGAATTCTTAAAAAAAAAAAATCTGTCAGGATTTTCAATTAACCTGCATTGATTCTACAAATCAATTTGGGAGGAAGTGATATGCTCATATTCTTTTGACTTTCTAACCATAAACATTTGTTTGAGTGTTATTTAATTGTCATGCCAGACCTCCCAGTGAGGCCAGTAGAGAAAGCATAGTGTCTGAGAGGCAAAACACCAAAACAACAACAAAAACCCACTTCTGTTTGCAGCAAGTATGCATGCTAGTTATATAGTCACTTTCATATAGCAACCTCTATTTAGCAAACTCCACCTAACTCAAAGGGTCTCAATGCCTTGCACATCCAGCATCCCAAGGAACAGGGCAAAGTCCAGATGTTCTTCTTAGGTATGGCATAAACATCTGGGTTGGCCTTTCCTGAGGTCCATACCTCAGAATACTGAACAAACATTCACCAAAGAACATAGGATCATTCTCAGGGTATGCTTGAGTTATTGCTGCCTGGCAAGACATAACCACCATAATCTAATGATTTTTAGTAAGTTCCTTCGATTTTCCATATATTGGTTTTGTATAACTTTTATGTTTAGACCATATGACGTGACACTGATTCCAGGTCTGTAATGTATATCAGGGAGGCTAGAAGTTGTGCTGCTTGACAATGCTATGAAAAAAATAACTAGACCGAGGTGAGTGATAATTTTGTCACTAATATACACAGTCTTCCCAATAGTCTCTCAGTTATAACATCCACTTTAAAAAATGGTGGAAAAGCTCTAGACAAAGAGAACTTCAATTTTGGTTTTGTAATTAAATTGCTGTGTCTTTAAGCTAGTTTTTTTTCCTCTTTGAGCTTCAATTTCCTCATCTGAAAAATGAGCAGGGCAAAAATGATCTTCAAAATGTTTCAGTCTAACATTATATAAATCTTGTTAGAAGAAAATTTACAAGAAAGGGAAGAACTAACAGGGTCATAGAACTCTCAAGCTTATCTTCTGACTTACCTTTACTGCAGTAACAAACAAATATTCGGTTACAGTGGTTTACAGGAACAAATATTTATTTTCTGTTTACATAACAAATCATTAGCTAGCTATGGGCTAGCTATGGTTGCTTTAGCACTGATTAGCTCTGCATCTTTTGGAACTGGACCCTGGAACTTACTCTATGAAATGTTGCCCCAAAGTCCAACTTCCTAACCTAATAGTTTTTGACATAAGTTGTCAATAAAAATTAAGATCATGTTAGATACAATGTATCTTTTCACATATAAAGGTAATATATGCTTATCAAAGAACATTAGCAGCCATAACAAATGTAAAAAGATAATACAAGCGACCTGTAAATCTAACACCTAGAGATAATTAATATTAATTTTTTGGCTTTTATTTTTTATTTTTTACCTTTGTGTCAATACATACATATAAATTTTAACAAAATCAGGATTATATTGTGCACATCACTTTGTAATCTTATAACAAAACCTAACATATATTTCTTTGTCATTTAATAAACTTTAAAAACAGGAATTTAAATGACTGTACAATATCTCATAAATGTCCCATAATTTAGTTAACCTTT
>JAPVLO010003897.1:0-18275 GCA_027257055.1 Cephalopachus bancanus
GGACACTAAACAGATGATGCTAAATAACTCCTGGGTCAATGATGACATCAAAACAGAGATCAAAAGATACCTGGAAACAAATGAAAATGAAGAAACATCTTACCAAAATCTCTGGGATGCCTTAAAAGCTATAATAAGAGGGGAATTTATATCCCTACAAATACACATGAGGAAAATGGAAGGAACAGAAATTAACAACCTAACAAGCCACCTAAAGAAGCTGGAAAAGCAAGACCACAAAAACCCTAATTTCAGCAGAAGAATCCAGATCACCAAAATAAAAGCCCAAATCCAGGACATAGAAGACAAAAAGATAATAGAAAAAAATCAATGAAACAAAAAGCTGGTTCTTTGAAAGAATAAACAAGATCGATGGTCCCCTAGCTAGACTGACCAAGAAAAAATGAGAAAAAAACCAAATAAGCACAATCAGAAACACAAAAGATGAAGTCACATCTGACCCTGAAGAAATACAAAAGATCATTAGAGACTACTACGTACACTTGTATGGAAACAAACTTGAAAACCTTAAGGAAATGGAGGACTTTCTAACATCACACAACCTACCTAAGTTGGAACAAGAAGAGATTGAGACCCTAAATAAACCAATAACAATCAAGGAAATCGACTACATATTAAGAAAACTTCCTACAAAAAAAAGCCCTGGACCAGATGGCTTTCCAGCAGAATTCTACAAGACATTTAAGGAGGAGCTGATACCAATCCTACTGAAGGTATTCCAGGCGATTGAAAAAGATGGAACGCTCCCCAAATCATTTTACGAAGCCAACATCACATTGATACCCAACCCAGGTAAAGATCCAGCAAAGAAAGAGAACTACAGGCCAATATCTTTGATGAACATAGATGCTAAAATTCTCAACAAGATCCTAGCAAACCGGATTCAGCAATGCATCTCAAAAATCATCCATCATGACCAAGTAGGCTTCATTCCTGGGATGCAAGGCTGGTTCAACATTCGTAAAACCATAAATGTTATTAAATACATCAACAGATGTCAAAACAAAAACCACATGATTATATCATTAGATGCAGAAAAAGCTTTTGATAAAATCCAGCACCCCTTCTTGATAAAAACCCTTGAACATCTAGGCATACGGGGAACATACCTCAAAATAGTAAAAGCCATCTACGAGAAACCCACAGCAAGCATACTCCTAAATGGACAAAAATTAGAACCATTTCCCCTGAAAACTGGAACAAGACAAGGATGCCCACTCTCACCCCTCCTGTTCAACATAGTATTGGAAGTCCTGGCTCGAGCAATCAGAGAAGAGAAGGCAATCAGGGGTATCCAAATAGGAAAAGAGGAAGTCAAGTTATCTCTCTTTGCAGACGACATGATTGTATACCTTGAAAACCCAAGAGAATCTGTCAAAAACCTCCTTACACTGATAAAGACCTTTGGCAAAGTCTCAGGATACAAAATAAATGTACAAAAGACAATCGCATTTCTCTACACCAATAATAAACAAACAGAAACCCAAATAAAAAACACAATTCCATTCACAATAGCCGCAAAAAAAATGAAATACCTTGGCATCTTCCTAACCAGAAACGTGAAATACCTTTACAAGGAAAACTACAAAACACTGCTCAAAGAAATCAAAGTTGACACAAACAAGTGGAAAAATATCCCATGCTCATGGATTGGAAGAATCAACATTGTGAAGATGTCCATCTTACCTAAGGCAATCTACAAATTCAATGCAATACCCATCAAATTACCAGCAACATTCTTCTCAGACCTGGAAAAAACAATGCAGGAATTCATATGGAAACACAAACGTCCAAGAATAGCCAGAACAATCCTCAGCAAAAAAAAAACAAAGCAGGTGGTATCACAATACCAGACTTCAAACTTTACTATAAAGCTACAATCATCAAAACAGCTTGGTATTGGTAAAAGAACAGGCATATAGATCAATGGAATAGAATTGAGATTCCAGTAACAAAACCTCAATTTCTCAACCAACTCATCTTTGACAAAGCCTCCACCACCTACCACTGAGGAGAGGAGAACCTATTCAGTAAATGGTGCTGGGAAAACTGGCTGACCACATGCAAAAGATTGAAACAGGACCCCTATCTATCCCCATGCACAAAGGTTAATTCCAAATGGATCAGAGACCTAAATGTAAAACCTCAAACATAAGAACCTTAGAAAATGAAGGAAAAACCCTCATGGAAATCGGAACTGGCATCCAATTCCTGAACAAAACCCGAAACCCACAGGTCATCAGAGAGAAGATAGACCTTATTAAACTGACAAGCTTCTGCAAAGCCAAAGAAACCATCAAGAGAGCAGGGAGACAGCCTACAGACTTGGAAAAAGTATTTGCCAACTCCAGGTCCGACAAAGGCTTAACATCCTGGATCCACAAGGAACTCAAGCGTGCTGAAAAGAAAAAAACAGACAGCCCCATTATAAAATGGGCAAAAGATATGAACAGACACTTCACAAAGGAAAACATCCAAGCAGCCAAGAAACACATGAAGAAATGTTCAACCTCACTAATCATCAGGGAGATGCAAATCAAAACCACACTGAGATACCACCTAACCCCAGTCAGAATGGCGATTATCAACAACTCAAAAAATAACAGCTGCTGGAGAGGGTGTGGTGAAAAGGAAACACTTCTACACTGTTGGTGGGAGTGTAAACTAGTGCAACCTCTGTGGAAAGCAGTGTGGCGATTCCTAAAAGCTCTAAATACCAACCTCCCATATGACCCCGCAATCCCCCTACTGGGAATATATTCTGAAGAACACAAATCACTCTATAAAAAAGATACCTGCACACGCATGTTTATCGCAGCATTGTTCACAATAGCAAGAACCTGGAAACAGCCATGCTGCCCGTCAAAAGAGGACTGGATTTTAAAATATACATATACAAGATGGAATACTACGCAGCCATAAGAAAGAACAAAATCATGAATTTCGCAGCAACCTGGATGGAACTAAAGTCTATAATACTGAGTGACCTCTCACAGAAACAAAGATCCGAGTATCACATGTTCTCACTCATATAATGGACCTTAAACATTCAATGCAATACTATACGAAAATGACTGACCATACTGGGAAACTATGGTGGAGGGAGGGAGATGGAATTAACAGTAGCAAATATCTGTCTGGGTACGGGGAAACATCCCATATCAACAGGGTGCCTGAATGAAACGCAATTATATACCTAACCCTTAAATGTACTCCACAACTTCACAATAAAAAAAAAAAAGAAATACTATAGCAAAAAAAAAAAAGTCTTCCCACTCCTTTGCTTGCCTTCAAGTCTCCGCCAAAGTGAAAATGACAGTGGCTGTGAAAGAAATGACAAAAGCCTGAACACCATTTGTGGAAGAATGTACAATACTGTGTTTGATTTTTGAAACTCAAAGATTCATGCAGTTGGGTTGGACAACTGTCTTTATATCACCACTAATAGTAAAACCACAGAATGGCAGGATTCCCTCATCAGAGCAGTCTCAAATATCATAAATACAATGTCTCTCTGATATTGAATAGCTTCAAATTTTAGTTGAAATCCCAAAGATAACCGAATTTGAAAGAAACCGGTTTCCTTTGTAATGCTAAGCATCTATTCTGTGCATTGAAAGCTACTATTTCAAGAAGGTGCGCAGGGTTCAGCTGGTCTAGCCAAAAGGGTCCTCATCAGGACACAGGGTAAAACATTGCTTACTTTGGCAGCATCGGCCGGGGAAGGAGGTGGGCACCGCACACCGCACCAAGGATGGGGAGGGGGGAAAGGAGTTGGAGGCAGACGTCACTTCCCCCACCGGCCACCGGGGCACTGGAGCGGGGCATGGGCTGGAGGAAATAATGCTGTCTCTGATGTCACCCATAGGGTGTCTCCTATGTAGATGAGGTGGTACAGGGGCTGTTGCTTGGCACCTGCTCCTGAGACACGACGGGTTTCCCGAGCTGCGTGAGCGAGCGCAGGACCAGGCTTGGAGCTGAGTGACCTCGGTGTACGCAACCGGGGAGTGCTCGGAGCGGAGTGACCGTGTGTGAACAGCGTGAGGCTTGTGAGGCTGTGTTGGGGCGACAAAATAGCAGTTTATACATACTGGCAGGAGAAATGTCATGGCCACTCAAAGTTGTCTTTCCAGGGTGAGGTTTACTACATCTCTACCCTGGAAGAGTGGGGACTTTGTGCAAAGGGGTGTGCATTCATCTCAGGGTGCCAGCTAAACGCTTTCTGAGTTGCCAGTGACTGCTTGCTTGGAGAGTGGACTCGCTCTGTTGTTGCCAGTGCAACCCGTGGGATGCCCTCAACCCCACCAGACATCGCCTGTAGAAGACTCGCAGCCTAACAGCTAATCCAGTTGGAGGAAAATGAGCTGTTGACTTCTCCCCAAGACTGGAGATTGCTCAAGCAGAAAATAGATGAATCAAGGCTAGAGTCATGCCTGGAATCTCACCACTTAAGGAGGCTGAGGTGGGAAGGATAGCTTTAGCCCAGGTTCCAGACCAACCTGGGGAACATAGCTATACCTCATCTCTACAAAGCATTAAAAATAAGTCAGGTGTGATGGCACTCAACTGTGGTTGCAGCTACTTGAAAGGCTAAGGCAGAAGGATCAACTGAGCCCAGCAGGTCAAGGTTGCAGGGTCTGTGAACCTGCCACTGCACTCCAGCCTGGGCAACAGAGTAAGACTCCAACTCAAAAAAAAAAAAAAAAAGAAGAAGAAAGAAAGAAAGAAAGAAATATAAAGATAACGGTGTAGACTGCCACTTTAGACTTCTGTAACATTTGAATGAATTCTGTACTTGTGAATGAAATATCTATTTACAAAATAAGTTAGTATTAAAGAGCAACAAATTTAAAATGGAGTGTATGAAAAATATGCCCACAAAAAAGGACTTCTCTTAGCAACTTTCTTTATAATAGTCCCCAGACTGGAAACAATTCAAATGTCCTTCAAAGATTGACTGGGCCCATTGTGATTTACTACTCACCCAATGGAATGCTTCTCTGCAACAGAGAGGAACAAATTATGAAAACACAATGACAGCTTAGATGAATCTCAAAATCATCATGCTGAGTGATGAAAAGAGGACATCCTGTATGAGCCTATCGAGCTGAATTTCAAGACCAGGCAAAACTAACTTGTAGTGACAGAAGCAAGAGCATTGATTTCCTGGGACAGGGAGTTGTTGGGGGATTCATTGCAAATGACACAAGAGAACATTTTGAAGTAATAGAAATGTTATCAAACTTGAAATGGATTCACTGTAGTTTTCAAATCCCACCTTAATAAATGTGATTATAAAATGTTATAAAAGGTCAGGCACAGTGGTTCATGCCTGTAATCACAGCAATTTGGGAGGCCAGGCAGGAGGATCACTTGAGCCCAGGAGTTCAAGATCAGCCTGGGCAACACAGCAAGATCTTGTCTCTACAAAGAAAGAAACACAAAAAGTAATTAAAAAGTCATTCCAAATCTTCATGTCATTCAATTAATTGCATGTGTTTTTAGCCTTAGAGGGTTCCTTTAGGAAAGTATCTCTCTAACTGTGACTGGAAGCTCAGTAATTCCTTCATATCTATTTCTGTATCATTTTCTTCAGTTATATTCATTTACTATTAAATTGAATGCTTTAAAAATGAAAATAGAGTCTATAAGAGGTTAATCTGTTAAAGAATGTTTATATATGCATGCTTCCTTATAATTTTTTATTTTGGGGCGGTTCTCAGTATGGCTGAAATATATCTCCTTTTCTCTAGATATACCAGAACAAAATGATGTCATCAGTGTTCCCCTAATGTTAACAAAAGTTAGTTTTGAATTTAAGTTGATTACAAGTTTTACATATTTGTAATTTTCTGCATTGTTTGAATGGTGTGTAATATGCGTTTAGGATTTTTTTTAAAAACCATGAGAATAACTTAATAAATACATTGGAAGAAAACCATACACAGATATTAACATGCGTAAATTCCAGGTTGTGGGAATGATATGGACATATCATTCATATTTTATTTTATTTTATTTTTTGAGTTGGAGTCTCATTATGTCAGGCAAGCTGGAGTGCAGTGGCATGCTCATGACCACTGCAGCCTCAACCTGCTGGGCACAAGTGATACTTCTGCATCGGTCTTCCAAGTAGCTAGAACCACAAGCATGTGCCACTACGCCTGGCTAATTTTTTGATTTACAATACAGATGAGGTCTCACCACATTGCTCAGGCTGGTCTCAAACCTCTGAGCTCAGGCAATCTTGCCTCCACCCCCCAAACTGCTGGGATTACCAGGGTGAGCCACTGTGCCCAGCATATTTTTAACTTTAAAAATTGAATGACCTGAAAGCAGAAGAAAAAGGTAGATATAGAAGAGGCGTGGGACAGGTGAGAGGAAGATAAAACGGGAGAACACACCCAGTTCTGACAGGAATTGTGTTTAATTGAAGATGTTTGGGGGCAGTTGTTGGGATAAGAAGGAAGTTGGGGAGGCAGGAGGACCCTGATGATATTCAGAGCAGTTTTATGCCTGTCATCTCACTTCTCCATTGGTGCTTCTTCAAAAGAAAGACACAGGCTTACATTTCCTTTCAATCATTTTTACATTTGTGTTTCTGTTATTAGGAGCAGTATAAACTCAGCAGTTCTGAGAATGCCGTCTGGATCCTGGCTGACTTAGGTGCAAATTCCTGCTTTCAAATCCTACTTCACTGACTGAGTGATCCTGGACAAGTTACTCACCATCTCTCTGTCTCAGTTTCCTCCTACATAAAATGTGG
Source organism: Cephalopachus bancanus (assembly GCA_027257055.1). NCBI lineage: Eukaryota > Metazoa > Chordata > Mammalia > Primates > Tarsiidae > Cephalopachus > Cephalopachus bancanus. The sequence continues at coordinate 6,788 of JAPVLO010003897.1, forward strand.
ATGATGTTATGACATAGACCAGTTGTAAGAATGAAATGAGCAAACACATGTTAAACTTATGGACTATGCCTGACACAGGGTAACTTGTGTGTTCTCATTGAGCGTTAACTCTTGTATTTTGGGAATAAAACTGCACAAAGTCCAGATGGAATGAAAACACCGGTTTTATTTATGTTACACCAGTGACACTTTTCAGTAGCTGTGGATCCTCCAGGGAGAGTGCAGCAGTCCTGTGAGCAGCAGTAATCCCAGGAAAATGCCTCAATCTGCAGGACTTTTGGCCCTCAAGGGACATTAGGAAATGAGGTATAGAATTTTTTTTTTTTGAGTTGTCTCACTCTGTCACCCAGGCTGGAGTGCAGTGGCATGCTCACGGCTACTACAGTCTAAACCTTCTAGGCTCAGAAGATCCTTTCATCTCAGCCTTCCAAGTAACTGGAACTACAGGAGCAGGCTACCACATCTGGCTAATTTTTTGAAATTTTGTAAAGACTAGGTCTCACCAATTTGCCCAAGCTGGTCTCGAACTACTGGGCTCAGGCAATCCTCTCACCTCCGCCTCTGAAGGTTCTGGGATTATAGGCTTGAGCCACCCACTATGCCCAGCCTTTAGAATTATTTCTAACTGGGGGAAACTGGGAGGTTATTAACTCATCTGTTCAGCTCACTAAAGGGAGAATAATGATTCAATGTCTTGCTCCAAATCTGTCCCAATAAATATTTTATAACTTTACAGTGGACACTTCTACATCTAGGAGAGGAAATATGTCTTTTCCTTACCCACTTAAGGCCATGGCTGTGACCTTGATAACAAAGGACAGGCCAACAAGAGAAAGTTATACACATTTGCCTCATATAAGGTTTAAGTGACACAAAAGCCTTCAAAAGAGAATGAAGGCTCACAGAAACAGTATCCTCATGCATTTTTACAGTAGGTTGGATAGTCATGGAGAAATGTGATAGAGCAGAGGGGTGTGACCAAGTGGTAATAAACTGGGGGAAACACAGCAAGGCCTGTTTGTTCAGATTCTTCTCTGTGTCCCTTGTCTTCAGACATAAAGGAGCCCCTTTCCTCTGGGTGCAGGGAGGGCACCTCTCACAAGAGGTCCTCAGGGGAGAAGTGGGGGAAGGGTGAGAGTGACTTTGCTGTTTCTGATGTTTTCTCAAATTCCTCCAGCTTAACATATTCAATATGGCAAAGCATTCTATTTGGAGGTAGTATGTTCTGAACCCTGTCATGCACATGATGCCAAACCCAGAATTTTAAAAGTGATACTTGTGACTATAAAAGGTTTAAGTTGAAAATACAGGCTGGGCATGGTGGCTTACACCTGTAATCCCAGCATTTTGGGAAGTAGAGGCCAGAGGATTGCTTGAGCCCAAGGGTTCAATACCCACCTCGGCAACTTGGTGGGATCTCTCACCTCAAATAAGTTTTTAAATTATCCTGGCCTGGTGGCCCATATATGTGTTTCCAGGTATTTGCCAAGGCTGAGGTGGAAGTATGGCCTCAGCCCAGTAGGTCAAGACTGTGGTGACTGTGAGCATCACTACACTCCATGGGTGACAGTGATAATCTGCCTCAAAAAAAAAAAAAAGGTCACATGGAGTTTGAGTCTCCCCCTCCATTCCCCTCCAAGGGAGCCAGCGAGGCGCCTGCCTTGGCTTCCGCTCACTCCGGGACCGACTTAACCCACCCCTCCTAACAGACCCGGCAAAGGAAACTGCGACAACCAAGGCCAGGCCAGCAGCTAGCCGTGACCGGCTGGATCAGTAAAGGCCGACGCATCCGGAGTGAGGAGCTGAGGTCGCCCAAACCCAGCACGGGAACCCGCTGCCAGGACCCCCGCCGCCCCTTCTTCTCCCTGCAGTCGCCCTTCTCCTTCGCTCCTCTCTGCCCTCTCCTGTCTTTCCCTCCACTCGGCCTAGTTCCCAGGCCTCCCACCTCTCTCCTCCCTGGTCCCCCATTCTCCAAAGTGAGCTCCCAAGGGACAGCTGTGTTTTTCGTTGCTTCGGAATCCCTTTCAAAAGATCCAAACTGAAAATCGGAGAAATGCTCCTTGGCGCGATGGAAACCAGGGCGAGTAGCTGTCGGGATCCGCCCAGAGCCTCACCCGAGTTCTCTCCAGCAGGAAAAAGCATTCGTCCATCTGGTGGCCTCCTCGGAGGTGGCATCCTTGGGGCAGCGTACCGGTGGGTCGAAGGGGAGCCCCGCGGTCTCTGACTCGCTGCGGGGTGGCTCCTGGACCCGGAGGAGCCCGCCCGAGGCTGCAGGTCAGGGACCCCCAGCCTCCCAGTCCACGCACGGAAGAGGCGGACGCGGGTTCCTCTGTCGGACTGAGCTTCGAGAAAGAGTGAGATGTCCCAGGGTCAGGATCCAAAGTCAGCGCAACAGCGACATCTAGCGTCCGCAGTAGAGGCTTAGGAGCTACAAATTGTGCATTAAGTCCCAATATGAAGAATAAAATAAATTAAAATTCGGAATAAAACACAAGACTCTTCCCGCGTTGTCTTGAACCACGGACCCCCAACTCAGCCACAATCACAGTGACGCGTCAACCCCATCAAACTTCCCATATGACGGTTTACTTACCAAAAGACAACTGATGCAATTAGACTTCTCCGGAGTGAAAGAAATCCCGGTGTTTACGTTAGCGACGGCAGCAAATTCAGAGGAGGAGACCTCTCACCCGAGGCCCGAGAGTCACCCCGGGAGAGGTGGGGACTGGCCGGTCGCTGAGCTCCTTAGTAAGAGAGCCTGGACCTCCGATTGCTCCAGGCCAGGTGGGCTCGCCGAGGAAGGGGACACTCCGGGATCGGTCACGACTGGATGTGTCTGCAGTTTCTGTGTGGGTCAGGCCTCTCTGAGAACCTGGTTTCTGGGGCCCCATCCCTGAAGAGGAGGTGGGATGGTGCGGGGGACTCATCGCGAGGTGGAGATGGCAGCGAGAGGTGGGAGGTGGGATCCTAGAGCGATTCTGCCCCCGCAGAGCCTCCTGCCCTGGAGAGCAGAACGTGCACTGCAGGAGGAAGGGGAACCCCCACTCTACTTAGGGAGTAAAAGGAAGTGACTTTCCTCACAATTAAACAGAGTCCAAATCTCCCACAAGATTAGGACTCTGATCTCTGGATTCCAAATCCAGACTGCTCACCATTATACCATGGATATTCATATTGACGGTGCCACTGGTGGTATAAATATTTGTCCAAGTTGATTCCATTCCAGTTTCTCAATATATCAGAAGCCATAAATGTCACAGTTTTTTTTTTTAAGTATATATATTAAGGTACTCAGTCATCACTCTCTCATAGGGTATGTGTACCAAAGGTCTCTTACAGTTTATACAGTATGCATGTACACAAAATCTTGCCTCACTAAATATTTACAGGTGTAATAGATAAAAATTCATATTAATCTCAAAATAATAACTTGTGTATTTTGCAAGGAAATTCCCAAGTGTGTCCTTGGATTGTTAAAGTTACACAGATCAACTTACATAAACTTTACATTTTAAACATCTTAGTGTACTCAGTGATTCACTAATCGAGCAGATCACAAGTGGCTTAGGACTCTGCTGGGAAAGGTGAGAGTGAAAGCTTTTATAACATGTTCACAAAAGCATGACAATTAATATTTGATTGATTAGAGTGGAAAGTTAAAGGCTAGTTGATGGTTTCTGATTGGTAGTTTCTAGCTTTGTTTTACGATTTGCCTGGGTGCTGTTTGTTTACATAAAGAAGCCTCCCCACCAAAATTTTTTTGAACAATTCCCACCTCTTGGCTAGGCTTTCAGTTATGAGAGATTGACAAAAATCTGGGTATAAGTGCCACTGTCTGCCACCATCACGACTGGTTTGCCTTTGTCAGTATGGAACTCATAAGTCATGGCTTCAGGCTCATTGGACAAATATTTCTTTCATTGTTCATCTTGTTTTTGTCACTCTAATCACAGTGAAGCTATCTGGTGTACAGTTGGTGACTGTGAACATGCATTTAAGACCCTTGAGAGAATATAGTGCACCAGTGAAGACTGTCAGGAGGATAATACTGGGGTATGCACATTAGCCAAGGTCTCCACAAACCAAACCAATGAAAATAGACCAAAACAAACAAAACAACAATACACACGCAAAAAAAGGTTAGTGGCTAGAACAAATTATAAATTCAGTCTTTGAGTCCAGAGGGCAGTTAGTCAGGACTTTCAGATTTTCGTTCAAAGTTTCTTTTCTTGGTTTGCTGCTGTGGCCCACGTGGCTATCTTGGGGGTCCTGCGACTAAGTGAGCAGTGAGAGATTAAGAAAGACACAGACACAAAGACATAAAGAAAAGCTGGGGCCAGGTGGGACACTTTCCTCTGATGGAGGAGAAGTGGCCCCGAACTAGCTCAACATGTTTATACTTAAGCACAAAGGAAGTTTGGGAGGGTTTCAAGGTCTATAAGGGAGCTCTAATGGAATTTTGTTGCTACCTAAATGGCAAGTTGTTCTGCAGTTATCTTGTTGTTGCCAAGACTTTATCTATACTATTTGCACCCAGATATGTGGGCTCTGAGACGCCATTCCATGTAGCAGGCTGCATCCCTTGCTCTTTGGCAGGGTGCGAAGCAACCAAGCAGGACCGTGCCTTCACTAGGGGCCTTGCCTTTGCTGGAGGTCTGCTGTGTGGGCAGCGCTCATCCGCTCCCCACAGTTTGCATTTTGAATTTCTGTATTATGGCAAAGGGAATCTTGGTGAACTCCCTGAATGGCCACGTAGCAGGTACAGAGGTTGTCCTCTAAACTTTACATCACTTTTTCCAGATCCAGCTTGTACGGCTTCAGGATAAGGGCAGATTGTAGACAAGAAAGTCTGAAGTGTCATAGCAGGACTAGAATCTGATATTTAGTGGTACACAATAGTTTTCTACTGAATAATTTTTCTCTCTCTCCAGTTGCCCCTATTTTAACCAAAGATAATCACAGTAAAACTACTAACTTATTTGCAAAATGGCTCTAGTTTTATTAAACTTGGCCTGATTATTCACATAAGAGCAACAAAAATAGCAATTGATGAAATAGGCTCTTTTAATGTCTGCTTTGTCTAAACTTTTCATAAGAAATTTCAGATGAGGCTTCTAAAGCCCTCTTCTTTCTAGGAAGCCAACCCAATGGCTTGCCATCCAACTTGCTTACAATACCTGTGATTTGGGTAAAGTCTTCTTGAGGTTCTCAAAATGTTTTTAATGTTCCTGATCTTCCTTTCATAGTGTAAGAGAACTCTCAAAGCCAGGAACCAGGCCATATTTGTTTATTTGTGTGTTTCTTTTACAAGGGCATGTATAGGCTTCATAAAGTCAACTCTAATATTTAAAAACTCTCTGGTCATATCTACTCTTTTACCATTTTCAAATATGTTAAATGAAAGAAATATTTGTTCAATGAGCCTGATGCCGTGACTTATGAGTTCCATGAGTTCTTTTCACTGGTGCACTATATTCTCTCAAGGGTCTTAAGTGCATGTTCACAGTCACCAACTATACACTGATGGTTACACTGTGATTAGAGTGACAAAAAACAAGATGAACAATGTAAGAAATATTTGTTCAATGAGCCTGATGCTGCGACTTATGACTTATGAGTTCTTTTCAAGGCCTTAGTAAAGTAACCAATGTTTCTGATTATGTCCTATTACAAGTGGAACAGATTCTTACTGAACTTTTGCAAAAACTATATTTTCATGAAAATTAGAATATTTGAATAATATCCAAATTCTGAAGGGATCAGGGAGGGAGAAGAAATAATCATTTCATCTTTGTTCACAAAGATATTCTTTTCCAAATTGCTACAAGTTATAGATAGCTTAAGAGAAAAGAACAAGGTTTCCTTAATTCTGGAATACAAGACATTAAGAACAAGCAAATTTCAAACAATGGGCCATAAAGAAATCATAATTTTGTCTTCTGAAACATCCAGAGGCTCCTGGAGCCAGAAGATCCCACATTGTTTTGCTGCTTCTCTGCTGGTAATAATCTTGGTAAATAGATGAAGGACTGATTTACAGTCAGGTAGGCAGTGACATCATAGATTCCATAAATACAGTGTACACTGACATGTCAAGATGCTGCCTGGAAAACTCCAAACAAATACCTTTTTCACATCTCTTTAGAGGCTGAAACACAGTCTACTTATTCCTGCATGCAGAAGTGTACTGATTCGGGCATGTTTCAAAGACCCAAGATTGAGAAAAACCTGAAACTTTGGGGTTGTTGGGCATTTCTGGAACTAACTAGAAAAGTATAGAGACTGGGCAATGGAAAAGTATAGAGACTTTGGTATCTCTTCAGAGTTTAGGATGTAGCTCTGTATAATATTTGTAATTTGGTACCTGGCAATAATGTCCATAGAACAATAAGAATTTATCATGGAAAACCATAGTTTGCTGTGAAGAGTGCAAAATAAATCACTATGAATTGAAACCATACCTCTCGCCTGTTGAGAAAACCAGTGAGTGGAAAATGGCAATAATCGTTGTAAGAAAATATTCTGGATCTGAAAGACATACAGTCTCTTTTGGCTTGATGAAGGACCCAAATCAAGGAAGGAAAAAAAGAACAATATTAAGTGAATCATTCTAGAATTTCAAAACTTCAGGCATGAAGAAAAATCATTAGAATTTCTAGAGAGAGGAAAAAAAGACTCCATATAAAACATCAGGTATTAGAATGTCATGGAACTAATTAATAACATCAAAGCCAGGGGGAAACAAAATCTAAAGAAATTACTTTTAAGTTGAAATTTTTTGAACACCAAAACTAGCAAACCTGTGAGGATGAGGATGTGTTATGAACAAGTATTTACAGTAATATGAGAGTAAAAACCAAAAAGAAGACATGACATCTTTTAAAAAAAATTATCAGGTGATTCACAGTGATAGAGAAGGCAAAGGAAGCCCCGGGATGACAGCCATGCAGCTGACCTTGAGAGCAATCGGACATGTGTGAGTGGAAGGATGGAGAATTTCTTGTGGGCAGTGTTAAAAAATAATTCACAATACAATAGAAGAGATGTGAGGCACTTATTGATGGGTTGGGGAGAAAACGAGAAATTCCAATCATATATGTAAAGAGTTTAAACATATCACTCTCTGTAGTGTAGTGGCTCACACTTGTAATCCTAGCACTTTGGGAGGCTGAAGTCAGAGGATTGCTTGAGCCCAGAGGTTCTAATAACACCACATTTGGGGTGAAAAATGCACAACTGCACAGCCCCAGTAGACACACTTGAGGCTTCAATTTCAGTCTGTGCAATGTTCCTGTTTGGAGAAATTTCTTAATGTCTTCTGTTCTAGAAAGAGCCTGAGAGGTATAGAGTAGTTTTCTGTCTTGTCTTTATTTTCAAGGCTGTTCCTAGAGGTCAAAATCTGAGAATGACCCAACTTATCTGTGTGGAACAGATGTTTCCAATAACTACAAAAATATAGGTTACAGTATTTGAAAGAAGAAGCTTGCACTGGCTGCGGAATGAAACTGGATCTCCCAAATGAGAGGCAAGAATTCAGCCACAGAATCACAACCACCCTTTGGAAAGGGGCATATTGCTTTTCATGGGAACGTGGTGTGAGGGGGACTTAGAGTAACCAGTTGGCAAACTGTGACTGACAGGAAACATGCAGAGACCAAAGGCTCATCTGAGACATTTATGTCAGGCAACACTACAACATGATGGCTTCCAATAAAAACACATGACTCGCAAAGGCCTCATCTGAAGTAGGCTCTGTACAATTGGATAAAAAAGCTCTCCAGGAACACATCAGAAATTAAGCCCGTTTCTTGTCTCTGCTCCCGTATTTGGCAGGAGCCTGTGCAAGGTTCATTCCCTCACCTGGTGAGAAACTCTCTATGCCTCCCCATTCCTTGGGCATCCCAAACCCTTTCCTTACAACCTTGAGATGAATATCTATTCTTTTCCAAAACACGTCTCAGAACCTAGTGCTAACTATTCACAGCGATGAACTACTGGGAATGTGCCTGGGTTTCTCCAGGAGATCTGGATGTTAATTGAGCTTCTCACCTCCTCCTCATCTTTTGAGTCTGGGAAAAATCCAGGGATCAGATCTTGCTTTTCAATTCTGATGCCTTACGGTGAATCTTCTGCCTCAACCTCCCAAGTAGTTGGAATTTCAGGCACACACCACAATGCCCTACTAATTTTTTTTTTTTTTAATCTTAGAGATCAGGTATCCCCATGAAGCCCAGGCTGGTCTTGAACTCCTGGGTTCAGGCAATCCTCTCACCTCCACCTCCTCCATTACAGGTGAGCCACCATGTCCATCATCTCATTCATTTCTAATTGGCATGTTATTCTATTGTACTTTATTATTATTGTTTTTGTTGTTGTTGTTGTTGTTGTTGTTATTTATTTATTTTGAGTTGGAGTCTCACTCAGACATCCAGACTGGAGTGCAGTGGATGCTCCCGGCCACCACAGCCTCGGTCTGCTGGGCTCCCGCATTCCTTCCGCCTCAGCCCTCCAAGTAGCTGGAACTACAGGTGCGCGCTACTTCGCCCAGCTAATATTTTTTTTATTGTAGAGATGAGTTCTCGCCAAGTTTCCCAGGCGGGTTTTGAACTCGTGGGCTCACTCACCTCGGCCTCCCAAAGCACGGGATTACAGGCTGAGCCTCCGAGCCCAGCTGTACTTTATTATTATTATTGTTTATTAATAGCGACGGGGTCTTACCTTGCCCGAGGCTGGTCTGGAACTCCTGGGCTCAAGGGATTTTTGCTTTTGAGCCTCTCAAACTGCTGGGATTACAGGTGTGAGTCATTTCCAGGCCTGATTTGGCCTAAAACTGGAAATCTCTGAACAAGAAAAATGGGTAAGTCCACTCAGTTCCATGCTGGAGGATTCAGACAAGCTGAATGTGACGCAGCACCCCATCCAAGGGTGTTGCAGCTGGTGAGCCAGGAGACAAGTCTCGCCTTGACGATGACTGGAATGGAGGAGATTCTTTGTAATCTCCCGACCACTAACAACTTTTCGAGCCACAGGTCAGCTCTGATTTGCCCAGTTGCAGGGAAATGGCGCCAGGAGTGTGGAGACTGGTGACAAAAAGAGAACGCATGCTACGCACTGTGGGAGGGACGCTGCCATGACTCGGACTCGAACCGAGGTTGCCGCGGCCACAACGCAGAGTACTAACCACTATACGATCACGGCGAGCCATGGGTGCAACGATGACTCCTATTCTTCCTTTAAGAGTAATGAGTGGTTGCTTCATTTTTGAGCACTACTCTTCCTGGCGGTTTTCTGCTCCTCCTTGGTCTCTATTTTTCCCTCATTTCTTTGCCTCCAGCGACATGAAAAAGCATTTCTCTCTCTCAAGGATCCAGTCCTTATCGCAGCACAAGGCTACGGGGAAGTCTCCTCTCGGATTCCAGGCCTCCCCGACTTTCCTCCTAATCCCAGTTCCTTGGTGGACCCGCCCCTTCCCCGTCCTGTCCTTTGCCATCTGGCCTCACCCTCCAGCCCATCAGGCAACACCCCTGTTGAGCGCTCGCAGCTCCACCGTGCAGATGGGGTGCTGGCAGCCTTCCCCACGGGATGCCCACCCACGGGATGCCGAGAAATCAACCGGAGTAAAGGCTTGAAAAGCAAAACCAAAACCATTGAAAAATCTTTCACGATCTCCATTCTCAAGATCCGCAAAGGATAAAAGCCGGAGACGACTATGGCTTAGTTCACCAAGTCCTCACTCACTGTGTGCCCTGGTGAGTGCCAGACCCCCTCACCACGGGGGGGCCCCAAAGCGACCTCCGCCACGATATGGGAGCTCCTGGAGCCCCCCGTGCGGGATACAGGACCCAAAGATGGCAGCTGAAGCTCCGCTGTGACCCTTCATTTGGTGAAGGCGGTGCAGAGAACGAGAAGAGCAATCACGGGAGCCCACGGGGGTTTCAGCTTTCCCCGGGACCCACGAGGCTCAGGCCCAGGGCGCAGCCCAGACGTCTCCGGGGGCTTTGGGGCTGTTGAGGGGCAGGAGGCCCGAAGTCCATTTGGCTGCCTCTCAGGCTCTGGAATCACCCAAGCCTGGTATCCCACGGGACGACACCACGGTTCACCGCTCAAACCTCTCCTGTTTTCAAGGCCATATAAAGTTCACCGGTCGTCTTGCCGGGCGGGTCCTGGGAATGGAGGGAATCGAGGGTTTGGTGCGCCCTCACTTCCTACAGAGGCTCAGAAGAGCTCAGGAATCGTGTCTCCGTGGTTCAGTCAGTTAGAAAGTTTGGCTGTTAACTGAAAGGCTCGTGGTTCGCGCCCCCTCCCCCCCAGGGACGTGTGGTAGAACGTCTAACCTGTTCCTGTCAACTGATTAAGATGGTCAATATCCTCTTCCCCGTTTCCTGACCAACTTATGTCTGAGACGTGTCAAGGGGCCACCAATGGGCACATTTTCACGGGATATACTTATCAGCTGATGTGTCAGGTTTGTTCCTGAAAGAGAAACTTAAGGCCCCCCTTTGGATGCCATGACATCTTCATTCTGTCCTTTATAGGCTTGCAGCAGTGAGACAAATTTTGTGCCTCAGTTTTTTCATTTGTCAGAGGAGGTCGATGGTAGTATCGTATCCTCAGGATGTGCCTGGACTTAGTGATTGCTCTAGCAACAATGCTGTGACCAGTGAAATCAGTTATCAACATCATGATCCTCTCCTTTATTTTTTGAAAACAGTGTCTCTTCCTCAGTTTTTGCTGACATTTTAGCACTTTTCAAAATGTGTTTGAAATGAAGTTGGTTGCTTGGTTTTTGGATTACACGTAATGCTGCAGTCATCATTCTTCTACCTATATTGAGTCACTCCTGCAGATATTTTTATAGTGTCAAGAACTGGAAGTGCAACTTCTACATTATCATGTTGAATTCATTACAATTGGAATGAATTCAACAAATTTATCTTCCACATAGGGGAACCAAATTCTGTTCTAATTTATTGTCCAACTCTAGCAGTGTCCCTTTTGCCATTTATTTGCAGGCACAACAAATCTTCTACACATTTGTGTATGAAATTCTAGGAAAGGGAGGGATACTTTCCTGGCTAACTAAGGAGGAGTTACAATATAAGGCCTGATGGACATTACAGACAACTGCAGACAATGGACAGCTAAGCTTATAAGATTTTAAAGTCTCCCGCCGGGCTGAGTGACTCAACCTGTAATCCCGCGCCTTTGGGAGGCTGAGGTGAGTGGATTGCCTGAGCCCGAGGGTTCGACACCCGCCTGGACAGCGAGACCTCATCTCTACAATAAATCAAAAAATCAGCCGGGCGTGGTAGCGCATGCCTGTAATTCTGGCTACTCGGAAGGCTGAGGCGGAAGGATCGCCGAAGCCCAGCAGGTCGAGGCTGCGGTGGCCGGGAGCGGCCCCTGCACTCCAGTCTGAGCAACCGAGTGAGACTCCAATTCAAAAAAAATAAATAAATAAAAAATAAAGTCTCCCAATATCTGTAAT
>JAPVLO010003898.1:0-19218 GCA_027257055.1 Cephalopachus bancanus
AGTGAAGACATTGGGCCCTTTTGGGTTAGCCTTTTCTCAGAGCACAATAGTGTTAACAGTTTCCCTTAATCTTTCTGTTATCCAGGAGCGTAGGGCTCAGGTAAAGTTCAACTTCGTCAGTCCCATTTTTGTTCCAAATGAATATCATTCCTCATTGAATACTAAGGAGAAATTATAAACCTTCTGAGTGTGGTTAAAACAGTGTCTAAAAAATAGTCTCTTGAGAATTCTTTTTGCTATTATTCCTGTAAAACCAGTTGAACCATCTGTTGAGAGTCTTGGCAAAGATTAGGACCCTATAGGCTTGTGAAGATTAGGCTTCTTAAAAAGAGGGATGTCTAAAATGAAAAAATATTAACATGAAAGAATGTATTAAAGAGCCAAAATGTTCAGTCAGTCTGGTGGATTTCTAGAGGTAGTGGAGGAAAATCTTTTGGTTATACAGTATCACTTGTGTTTCTTGAAGCCTTTGAGCTAGAATGTTGATGTTCTTGTGATGTTGTCTATAGTCTTTGTTAACTCTTATAAAAGGGCATGCATGACCAAGGATTTTATGGGATTTTCTTAATAGTCCCTACATTGGCTTTTCCATGGAGAATCTCAGCTGCAGCATGTTCTGAAGTGGTAATTCCTTTAAGGTTGTTATCAAATCAACAAGGCTTCAGCTCAAGTAGATTCTTCAGATCTTTAGGAAAAGAGTCAGCTGGGAGGCAGCCTAGAGTCCTGATAGGGATTTGGGAAGTCATCTTTTAGTTCTTAGTGACACATAGGGAGAAAAATGGGAAGAGTTAGTTTGAAGGGTTGTGGTATTAACAACTTGGACAAAGTAACAGGATCTAGTCCAGTTTATACTTGGGTACAGAAACTGGTTTACACACATAGTGGTGATGGTGTAGTGGAGGAAGAAGTCAACTAAATCTCTAATAGGTGAGACATAATTTACATATCAATCAGTTAGTTATTTGTAAAATATTTCTACAGTAACACCCCTAACCTATTCTGCCAAGTTTTGTGCTTTCCAATTCTTTGAATTTGGCCAAAGGATATGTACTATGTTGTTGCTGTTGTGCTGTATTTTGGATACTTGGTAAGCAAAACCCCTGGGGTAGAGGAGGCCGGTAGGGAGCAAACACTACACATTTGTTATACAGCTGTAATCTACTGGTATTCAAAGTACTTTGCATTGACTATTCAATCCTTATCATATCTTATGACTTAGATAGATTAAAGAAATGAGGATTAGCCTTGTATCCATCAAATTTGTCAGTAAGAAAGAAAAGTAATATGCTTAACGTTCCATTCTTTATGTACTCTGCCTTCTTTTTTTTTTTTTTGAAAGAGTTGTGCCTTTATTTATTTACTCTGCCTTCTTTAAGTGACATTTTCTAAGAGTGAATTTTTTCCAAATTCGTTTTATGTTTTTATTTACTGTTGTTTCCATTTGTATCATAACAGAATGCATTGACATGTGTGAATGAATATAAAATAGGGACTAAGGGCAGATCCTAAGCAGCTTGTTCCAGCACTGGCAGTGAAGAAGAATGTTTGGGTGTATTAGGTTCTAGTTTTGCCCAGACTTGTCTTATGATTTCAGTTAATCATTTTAACTTATTGGATGTATTTTCCCAACCATCATCTGAGGTGGTTACCTCTTAGCATAGATCGAAATTATGAGAACTGCCAACAGAATCAGCAATTCTGGGAATGCTTGTTAAATACTTTGCAAGTATGAGGATTAACTGACTTTTAGAGCTTTTAACAGTAGATTCATGTATAAAACCTTTAAGCTCAGTCTTCACTCACTATTGACTTTGTATCACAATTTCATTTTTGCCTATTCTTCACAGTATACCTGCTCTTTCTAGCCTCATTGTTCTTAAATAACATAAAAAAATGCTTGCTTCTGTGATTTCATCCCCTTCCATAATTGTGAGGGTATATATAAAATATCTCAGGGATAAAGAGATGGAAGACAAGATATCAACCTTTGTTTCAAGTCACGTACTTTTTGTTTGTTGACCTTTGCTGGTCTTGGGTGGAAATGTTCAGTGCTAGGTAATGTTTATAGACAGTTAAATTATCTGTTCAAACAACATGATTTTATGATTTTTTTGGTCATATGTTTTTGGTTTATCATCAACAGAAGTAAAGTTGAAAACATATTTTTCTCCATCCAGTTTTTACTTGTAGATATTTGGAATAGTTTGTTACCCACATCTTTTGGTTTTTGATGGGGTTCTTGGGCTGAAAACACTATGACTATTTCAGTATTCTATTATTTTTCTAATGTGCCCCAAAAGCTTCATTTGAGAATTTCCTCATGTAAAACATAAAACTATTATTGTTATTTTAAAAATTGCAGCCATTTTTAAAAAATTAAAATCAGTTGCAAACAATAAGGTCAGAAGTTTTTCCAAACATTTGCCTTGAGCTGTTGTTTTAATTTTATGGAAACTAACTTTTTTCCTCATTATGAAAGTAATTTATAGTCATGTGTCACTTAAGGACAGGGATAGTTTCTGAGAAAAGCATCCTTAAACAATTTCCTTGTTACCCAAAACATCATAGAGTATACTTATACAAACCAGATGGTATAGCCTACTGTACACCTTGCTATGTAGTCTAGCCTATGTTTCCTAGGCTACAAAACTATACAACATGTTACAGTACTGAACACTGTAAGCAATTGTAACAAATTATAAATATTAATATTTGTGTGTCTAAACATATGTAAACAGAGAAAAGGTACAGTAAAAATACAGTATAAAAGATAAAAAATGGTATACCTGCACCGATGAAGTTTGCAGGGCTGGAAGTTACCCTAGGTTACTCAGTGAGTGAGTAGTGAGTAAATGTGAAGGCCTAAGGCATTACTGTATACTACTGTAGATTTTATACTCACTGTACACTTATACTATGTTAAATTTGTAAATATTTTTCTTTAATAATTAAACTTAGCTTACTGTAACTTTTTTACTATAAACTTAATTTTAAAAAACTTCTGGATTATTTTGTAATAATACAACTTAAAACACAAACATATTGCTGTTCAAAATATTTTCTTTTGTTATATGCTTAGTCTATAAGCTTTTTTTCTATTTTTAAAATTATTTTTATTTTTAGTTTTTTACTTTTTAAACTTTTTTGTTGAAAGCAAGATACAGACACATTTGCTTAGGCCTACACAGAGTTAGATCATCAATATCACTGTCTTCCATCTCTATATCTTTCCCACTAGAAGATCTTTAGGGGCAATAACATGCATGGAGCTGTCATCTCCTATGATAACATGCCTCCCGAAGGACTTGCCTGAGGCTGTTTTACAATTAACTTTTTCTTATATAAGTGGGAGTATACTCTATAATAATGGCAACAAGTATAGTATAGTAAATACATAAGCTAGTAATACAGTTGTTTATTATCATTATCAAGTATTATGTACTGTACATAATTGTAAGTGCTATACTTTTATATGACTGGCAGCACAGTAGGTTTGTTTATAGCAGGCATCACCACAAACAGGTGAGTCACGCATTGTGCTTTGACCGATGTTAGGATGGCCACAATGTCACTTGGCAATTTTTCAGCTCCATCATAATTTTAAGGGACTACCATCCTATATGTGGTCTGTCATTAACCTAATCGTCCTTATGTGGTGCATGACTGTATGTTTTGTTTCAGAAAAGTTGAAAAATGCTAAAAAGGTACAATGTAGAAAATATCCATCATTAATCATGTATCATTCAGAAAGAGATTATTGGCACTTTGATAGAGTTTATTCTTTTTAAAAAGATATATAAGCACAAATATTTATTTGTAAAAAATGTTAACATATATGTAAATGAACTATGGGACATAGTTTAGTATTTATATTTTTCATTTGTTATGAAATATATGCATTCATTCAGATATATAATATGTTAATATTGTAATTAAAAACATAAAAATAAAATAAACATCTTTATAGTACTGTCCACTAAAGTAGACATTACTAACGTCTTTGAAGCTCTCTGAGTTGTTCCAACTTTGTCGTGTTTCCTGCTTTCTCCCCAACCAGAGATAACTAGGATGCTACAATTTTGTGTAATTATTTGCCTCAGTTTTTTGTATTTATGTGTATATCCATACATAATATATTATTTAGTTTTCCTTATTTTTGATCTTTACTTAAAAGGTAACATATCTGGCTTGCATTTTATACTCAACATTTATGTAGCTACAAATCATCCATGTCTTTGTAGCTCGTTCATCTTCAATGTTTCAAATGTGATGCATTTATCCATTCAACCAAAGGTGGACATTTGAAGATGGCACAGGCCTGGAAGGTGCTTGAATCTTGTAAGATGATCTTTATCTCTAGTAATACTTTTGCTTGATATTTATGTGATATAAAAGAACTATACTAGCATTGTTGGGGACTAATATTTTCATGATATATAGCATTGTCCATGTTTTTATTTATTTTTATTTTTTGAAAATAAGTTTTTAGATGTGTCTCTTATAGTTTATGATTGGACTTTTAAAACAATTCAATGTGACTATCTATTAATCAGGCATTCAGTCCATTTACATTTAATCTGCTAAATTATATCTATCATCTGAATTTGACCTTTCTATTTTTTGGCTTTTTTTTGAGACAGAGTCTCACTCTGTTGCCCCGGCTAGAGTGCTGTGGCATCAGCCTAGCTCACAGCAACCTCAAACTCCTGGGCTCAGGCAATCCTTCTGCCTCAGCCTCCTGAGTAGCTGGGACTACAGGCATGCACCACCATACCCTGCTAATATATATATATATTTCTCAGTTGTCCAGCTAATTTCTTTCTAATTTTTTTTTAGTAGAGACAGGGTCTCACTGTTGCTCAGGCTGGTCTCGAACTCCCGAGCTCAAAAGGATCCTCCTGCCTTGGCCTCCCAGAGTGCTAGGATTACAGGCATGAGCCATCATGCCTGGTCTATTTTTTGGCTTTTTTAATGTTTCTTGTCTTTTTACTTGCCTCATTTTGGATTGATTTTTCACAAAATGATTCTGTCTCTTATCCCTCAACCTCTCACCCCTTTGAAAGTTACACACACTTTATATTCCTTTAGGGGTTACCCTAGAAATTAAAACATACACCCTTATAATAGTCTAATGTTATAAAAAATTTCACCACTATTCTAGGTAATGGCCATAGAACACCTAAATTCCATTTACCCTTCACTTGGTTTATGTGTTAATAGTGTTTTATATTTTAAGTTTCTTTTTAATCCTACTGGACATTATTATTATTTTATATAATGTTCATTTATATTTGCCTGATTTTTAGTTATTTATTTTTCTTTCTCTCCTTCTTAGACCTTTCATTTGAGATTACTTACCTCCTGCTTGAAGTTCATACTTTAGAATTTCTATTGGTGGAAGTCTATCTATAACTACTATTTTTAGATTATTATTATTATTTGGTTTGGCCTGAAATTTCTTTATTTTATCCATATTTCTGAAAGTATATATGTAATTCCTATGTAATTCATGTAATTATTTTCCTTGAGTACATTACATAATTGATTCCCTGTCTTTTAGCTTCTATTTTAAAAAGTTTTAAGTCAGTTGTCAGTCTTAACTACCACTACCAGTTTGAATGTAGTTAATCTTTTTTTTTTCCTTTCTCTGCTTTAAAATTTCTCCATATTTTGGTTTTCAGTAGCTTCACTGTGACATGTGTGGAGTAGATTCCTTTTCACTTGTACTGTTTGGGCTTTTTTGGGCTTTTGAATCTATGGATTGGTGTCTTTCATCAGTTCTGGAAAATTCTCAGCCATTATTTCTTTAAATATTGCCCTTGCCACAATTTCTCTGCATTCTCTTTCTGGAACTTTAATTCAATGCTTATTAGATTAATTTTACTCCAAACTATGTGTCTGTTATTTCTTACTCTATGTTTTTCATCATTTCTAATTCTATATAATTTCTTCTGATCTATTTTCCAGTTAATTTCCTCTTTCTTTTGCTGTGTACTATCTATAAATGATATAAATAGAATTTTAAATTTCAGTTGTTATGTTTTCATTTGTAGAATTTCTCTTGTTTCTCCAAATCTGGGATATCTTGTCACTCCCACTCACCCTTGCCAAATAGTTTCTTATTTCTAGAGATATTTTTGACAAGTTTTTTTCTTAAAACAGAATAAAACTAGTTATAGTATCTGTGCCTTTGAATTCTAAATCTGAAGTCTTTATAGATGTTCTTCTACTTGTTCATACTCATAGATTTGATATTCTTTTATGCCCTGTTTTTCTTTGACTGTTTACTCTTGAAAAGCATGTGTGTGTGTGTGTGTGTATTCCCTGAATCCTAGGATGAAAGTTCCTTCTTCCAGAAATGAATTTTGTTTGCTTCTGTCACATGTCTAGGAGCACTACCAGTAAGGAATTTTCTTAATCAAACTCATGTGGTCCATCCAAGCCTGGTTCCCAACCTTTTGAGGCCTTGGCTATGAGCACAGCTTTTCAGCATCTTTTTTTGTTGTTTTTTTTACATTTTTTTAAATTTCAGCATATTATGGGTTACAAATTTTAAGGTTTCAAATAATGCCCTTTCCCCTCTCCCCCACAAGTCTGACCTTTCAGTGTGACCATCCCCCAGATGGTGCACATCTCACTCATTTGTATGTATATGCCCACCCTCCTTCCCCCCTCCCACCTGCCCAATACCCAATTACTGTAGTTCCTAGTGTCCACTTAGGTGCTGCTCAGTTAATACCAGTTTGCTAGTGAGTCCTATGTGGTGCTTGTTTTTCCATTCTAAGGATACTTCACTTAGTAGTATGGGTTCCAACTCTAACCAGGAAAATACAAGGTGTGCTATATCACCGTTGTTTCTTAGAGCTGAATAGTACTCCATGGTATACATCTACTACATTTTATTAATCCACTCATGGATTGATGGGCACTTGAGTTGTTTCTCAGCATCTTTTTTTAAAATTTTTCTTTCCTTTCCCACTGCTACTTACCCCCCCTAAACCCTTAAAAATTCTGTTGTAATGCTACATTAAGGCAACCTTCCTTGGACTCCTCTCTGGTTGAGATGGGAAAGATTTAGTTATATGGATTCTTACCTCTAGAGTATAGTCCATTGAAGCTTTGTGTGGGAGAGAATTTCCTATAAGACTCCTCGTCTTGGATAGACTTGAGACTTCTGCCCTCCTTCTCCTTTCAGGCCTCCCAAACTGAACCACAGGTCTGGATTGTAATTGATAAATGCCTTCAGTTCATTGGCTTTAGGGCTCTAGTATTCTCCTTACTTCTTTGCATATAAACTTCCTCCTCGAACTTTTCCTTGTGGTCCCACAGTAGTTTATTAGCATTTCAGTGCTTTTGACTTGATGTTTATAAATATATTTAGCTACCATTTTTTACTTGTTTTAAGTTCTCGATTACTGAAAAAGAATTTCTATTGTGATTTATTGTTGTTAGTGTTATTTCAGTTTCTTAGGAACTGTACTGTGATACTATGGTCCTTCTGAGAAAATTTATGTTAGCTTCCATCCAGTGTTTGGGGATGAGAGACACTGATTACTTGAGTCTGATTTAAATTAGATTTTCAACTTCATGTTTCTTGGGCCCCAGACCCATATGCAGGCTGTTGATTGGCCACAAAGACTTTTTTATTCCCTGGTCCTCTGCCCTGCTCCTACTTCATGAAGAGTCAATGTGGAAGCAGACATGTGTCCGTGTAATATGATTTTGTGGTATGTATATATTTCTCTAATTCATTTTTGATTAACTGTCTAGCCCTTTGTTGTTAGCACCTTTTTATCAGCATCTCCAATTCAGTTTCTTGTCCATCATGAGCCAGAGGCTTTATTCCTGTCCACTTTGTGTATTCAATAAAATGAAGCTCTAGGCCCAGAGCTGACAAACTGTTTTTCTGTAAAGGGCCAGATAGAAAATATTTTAGATTTTGCAGGTCATATAGTTTCTTTTACAACTATGCTTTTGTGGTTTGTGGAGAGCAGCTGAGGATAATACTTAAATTAATGAGCATGGCTGTGTTGCAGAAACCTTTATTTATGGACACTGAAATTTGAATTTTGTAGAATTTTCATTTGTCAAAAGAACTTATTTGTTATTTTCAACCATTTAAAGAATTTAAAAAACTATTCTTAGCTTATAGGCTATAGGCCAGGTTTGGCTGTGGGCCATAGTGACTGACCCCAGCTATAGGTCACTAACATATTTTTCTTCCTTGCTGCTCTAACTTTTGGGCCTTTTAGAATTTTTGTTCACTTCCATGTAAGCTCAGGCATGAAATTAAAGAGTGTTTTTCTATTATCCAGTATTTTAGGTGTTTTGCAGTGGGAAGATTTCAGGATATATATTGCCAGTTTCATATATGTTTCATCAGTTGATATTAAGTAATATATAATGAAACATGAAGAAAAAATGACAATCATTTCTTATTTTAGATTTTATGATCCAGTCTGATATCTGTTTTATACTTTGTTTTTGTATAACTATAAAAGTGCATGCACCTTGTTTTTGTTCTGTCTTTACTTATTTTTTTTGACTTTTTAACACATATTCACTATCTCCATATTATTTTACTGAATATTTTTTGTTTACTCAATTAGCTTATTTATGTGAGCATTGGAGTTTTTTTTCCCACAAGTTTTTGTTGTTGTTGTTGTTGTTAGTTCTAACTGAGTATAGTCATAAAAAAAAATGAAAATAAGTTTTTATCTCCTTTCTTGTTTCATTTTGTTAAGATAGTTTATAAACCTTTTCTCTTCTCTTTTCTAAAGCCTGTCAAATTTAGCATTGGGGAGTTGTATACCAACTTTAGTGACACTAATGTTAGTAAGTTCTGATAACTCAGTACTATAGGACCAGCCAATTTATAAACATTTAAAGGGAGGATTATGATCACCCTGAAGACAGGATCTTGTTTTATTGCTTTTTTCACTCCAAATTGACCTCTACTCAGTTAATGCCTGCTTAATAAAATATTTTGTTATATGGACACTGATCTTTAAGTCAGAAAATACATTGAGATGTTTAACTCTGATTTTATTATTAAAATCCCTTGAGTTGTTTGTCCTTAGACCTTTTTTCGATAGAATGGTTCTCCCAGCCATCTCAGAGAATTGAAGCTGACATTTGTTGTAGCTTTAAAAATACTAAATATTCAGCTGGATGACTGTCTTAAAAATATATTTTGTTCTTTATAAGACATCCAAGAAGAAAACTTTTGAGTATAGACATCAGTTCTGTAATGTTTGGAGTGTATACACATGCTTAGAAGAGAAAACTTGAAATAATGGGGCTTAAGCAAATACAGAGTTTTATTTTTCTCTTTAAGGAAAGTATTGAGATAGACAGTTGCCCAGGGCTGATGAAGCAGCAGTATGATGCTAATTGAGGCCCAGATTCTTTTATCTTTCTGCTTAGAAATCCAAATCTAATTGTAGCCTTTACCTTCATGCTTTATCTTCTCATAATTTTAAGATGGCAGTTCTATCTCCAGCAAGAAGAAAAGGAAAAGGCAAGCGGCAAAAGAGAATATAAGCTGAGTTGCATCTTTCCCCTTTTGAAGGTATTCTAAAGCATCGCCTAATGACTTTTTACATACATCTCAAAATGTAGTTTTTTACCTATGCACACTGCCACCATCTAACAAGATTGGAATTCTGTTATTATGGAAGAAGGAGGATAGGCAAAATACCAGCATCTGCATCATTTAGGATATTATTTTTATAGAAACATCAAAAGAGGGCATACAACTGAAATTTTTTGCCTCTAAGGCACAGTAGTGCTCATCATCCTTGTGCATCAAGATGAGAATTCAAAAATTTAAAATTTAAAAAAAATTATAATTTAAAATGTAAAAAAAGCCATTATGTGAAACATTTATAGTTTAATTTATATTCCTCTTTCTATGCATTATTGCCAGGATAGTTGTGCATGTGCATTTTTACAAGATTTAGCTCATTCTATTTATATAGTTTTAATCCTAATTTTTTGCTTAAAATGTTACATAATAAGCTTTTATCATATCATTAAAATTCCTTTTAATTATTTTTGAAAGCTTCACATAGCCAACTCTCCTACTATTAAAGATTTAATTAGTTAGTTTGATTATTTGTTTATGTAATTATAAATTTGGGAAAGCAATTTTGGATTTATAGAAAAGTTTCAAAGATAATATGAAGAGTTCTTCTACACCCCTCACTCAGTTTCCTTATTGTTAACATCTTATATTGTCAAAACTAAAAAAAATCAGTTGTGGCAGGGACATCACTATTAACTAAACTCCAGACTTTATTTGTATTTTACCAGTTTTTCTATTAACGTCATCTTTCTATTCCAGAATACAGTATATGGAGCAGATTGTTTAGTTATCATTTCTCCCCAGTCTCCTCTGGTCTGTGACAATTTCTAACTCTTTCCTTGTTTTTCATGACCTGGATAGTCTTGAGAGGTGCTGGTGCAAGTCTTCCATTTTGGTTTGTCTGATGCTTTTCTCATGATGAGACTGGAATATGGATTTTTGAAAGGATATCACAGAAATGAAGTGCCCCCCCCCCCCCATCACATCATCTCAAGGTGTTCGTGATATCCACACGACATCACTGGTGCTATGAACTTTCATCACTTCAATAATGAAGGTTGTGTTTGCCAGGTTTTTTCTCTTTTCCTCGTCTCTTCTTTGAAGTGGGTCACTAAGTGCAGCCCACACTTAAGGTGGTGGCTTGGGTCAGGTTGGGGAGGGGATTAAACTTTACCACTTGAGTATATTAATAGTATATGTAAATTATTAGGCATTCTTTTATAAGAAGCATCTCTTCTCTACCCACCCTTCCCCACCTCTCATTAATTTATTGATTCAGTTCTTTGTTTATATCAGTATGGACTTGTATATATTGTATGCTTTCAGTTTTAATCTAATTCTATACTATTTATTTGTTGCTAGGCTGTTGAGAGTTCTTTCAGGCTACTTTCTATGTCCTTATAGTGTAGTCCCATCTTTTATTGTTTTGGGCAATTCCTTAACCCCTGTCTCATTCTAAGAATTATCCATTTCTCCACATAGTAGTGAGAACTACATTATTGGAGATTGATATTTAGAAACCAAAATATGGTTGCTGGGAGTGCTCATTGCCACTGAGGTGCCATTGCTTCTAGTCCATCTCAATGGACAGAGCTAGGTAATATATGTTATATTAACCTATGTATACATTTAGTTTTTTTATGTCTTTATAATTGTTTGACTATTTTATTATTATGAAATGTAATACTTTATCTCTTGTTTTTGAAATTCATTTGCAATATACTTTGTTTTGAAGTTCATTTGTCTGATATTAGTATAGCCCTATCAGCTTTTTTTAGAAAAAACGATTACTTTGCATGATGTATATTTTTCTACCTTTTACTTTAGTTTTCCTGTGTTCTTCTATGTAAAGTCTGTTTTTGGTAAAGAGCATAGATTTGGTCATTGACTTTTGTATTTTTAAATCCATTTTCATAAAGTCTTTTAAAAGGTAATTTTAGTTCATTTACATTTGTCATAAATCTCTATATGGTTGCATTTAGATCTTTCATTTTGTTTATTTGTCATATTTCTTCTTATATTCATTTTCTCTTCCTTTCCTGTCTTCTTTTGGATTCATTGGAGCATTTTCCAGAATTCCATTTCATCTTCTCATTTGACTTTTAGCTATATCTAACTTTTGGCTATAATTCTATAAATTTAAAATATTCTTCACTTATCACAGCCTACCCTTAATTAATATACCAGTTTAGAAACACTTTAGATACTTCACAACAGTACAATCCATTTAACTCCACGCCCATTCTTTGTGTTATTGTGTCTTATATTTTACTCCTATGTCTTCTGTAAAATCTGTAATATATTATTACTATATATTTTTAAAACAGTAATCTTTTAATAAAATTTAAGGAATGTTTTTTATATTTACCCACCTATTTATACTTTTTGGTACTCCCTCCCCCACAACCTTTCCTTTGTACCTGGGCTTCCATCTATGATGGTTTTCCTTCAGCCTGAAGAAAATTACTAGTTATTGTAGTACAGGTCTGCTGGAACAATTTCTCTTGCTTTTACTTATCTAAGTATGTGTTTAGTCCACCTTCATTTTTAAAGGATATCTTTACTAGATATAAAATTCTATGTTTATTTTTTTCTTCTGCAGTTTAGACATGTCATTCCATTGTCTTCTGCTTTCATTATTTCCTGATAAGTCAGTTGTATTCTGATTGTTTTTTCCCTGTATATAAGGCGTTTAATTTTTCTAGCTTCTCTTAATGTTTTTTCCTTTATTGTTTGCACAGAGTTAACTAGGTGTGTGTGTTTTTTTGTTTATATGTTTTGGTTTTTATGCTTTTTGGTGTTTACTAAGCTTTTTTGGAATTCTGGCTTAAATCTTTTTATCAATTTTCAGGAATTTTTGGCCAGTGTCTCCTCAAATATTTCTTCTATCTTTTGTCTTTTTTTCTTCTGGGAATCCAATAATACTTCTATTATATTGTTAGATATTGACTCATTGGTCCCTGGTCCTTTTTTCTGCACTTCAATAGTTTGAGTTTATTAATGCTTTCTTCTAGTTTGTTCAGTCTGCTTTTAAGAAGATCTAATACATTCCTCATTTCAGATATTGTACTTTTTAATACTAGTGTTTCTGTTTGATTGATTTTGGAGTTTTCATTTCTCTGCTTTTTTGTCTTGTTTCATCTAAATCAGCATTTCCTCTAAACTCTTTACATATTTACTATAATTATTAAAAGTTTTTGTCTGCTAATTTGAATATCTATTAATAGGTCACCTTGGGGTTTATTTTTATTGCTGTTTGTTCTCTTGATTATGAGTCTCATTTTTGTGTTTTTTTTCCATGTCTCATAATTTTTGATTATTTGCTTTTCCAACAGGGATTTTCAATAAGCACTATAAGGCTCTAGATCTGTCTACTTTCTGAAATTACCCCTATCTTCTCATATTTTACCTGTGAGTGGAGGTGGGAAGTGAGGTGGTAATTGGAAAGTGGTAGTAACTAGCTTTGTGTTTGGGACTTCTCTAGATTCTAATCCGCCCCCCCTTACACCAACTTAAGTGTCATTATTTAATATTTGATTTCTCCTTATTCCAACAATGTTCCTTCATCCATGGTAGACTTACTCTTTTTTCTGCCTGTCACCTAGACTTGATATCTGTCCCTAGTGATAACAATGGATGCCAATCTTTGCTAATATAGGAAGAGCTTGTTTCTTTCTGGTATTTTTATTCTTAGTTAGCCCCTACCCCGTATCCATATCTCTTCGAGCTTTTAAAGAATCAATTTTATTTCCACTTTTTAATTATTCATTGTTGTTATTGGTATGGTGAGAGCAATGTCTTTGTAGTCTTCTATAACATAACTAGAATTGAAACTCCTTTTATTTATTTTTTATTTTTTTTATTTCGGCATATTATGGGGCTACAGATTTTAAGGTTTCAATAAATGCCTATTTCCCTCCCTCCCCCAAAAGTCTGACTCTCCATCATGACCATCCCCCAGATGGTGCACATCTCACTCATTATGTATGTATAATACCCGCCCCCCTCCCCTCCCACCTGCCCAATACCCTATTACTGTAGTACCTATGTGTCCACTTAGGTGTCCTTTTTATTTTTTGAATTTAGTTTTTAAAAAATTTCGGTCAGCTTTGACATTCATTGCTGAAACGTTAATATGAAGGTAAAGTACTCCTAAATCTCATTGCTGTTGTTTCTGTGTAAACAATGAAAAAATTATAAAGAATATTTGTTGCTTGAAGCTCTGACTGGGTGGGGCAAAGACAATAATATATGTAACCTAAACATTTATACCCCAGGAATATGCTGAAATAAAAAAAAAATTACTGATAAAAAGTAAAAATAAAAAAATAAATTAGCTTTGGGGAAGGAAAAAAAGAATCTTTGGTTCAGTTAAAGCTTGTATGTATAATTGACTATTTTGGGGAGGAAATTGAGTTTAACAGGATGAATTAGGCTACTGATACCATTAAAATTAAGGAATACAATGGTCTTTTAGTTTATAAACTACTCTTAATGATTTCTAGATCAGTGACTTTTCATCCCTTTATAAAAAGCCTATTCTGAAATTTATCTATCTTTAGTATCTGGAAATCTTGCTAAACTTTGTTTGTTCCTTATTCCCTGCTTTTTAAACTTGCCTTCCTTTAATATCTTCTTTGTGATGGTACAGAGTAACTAATTAACTTCTTCAGCTTTTCCAAGTTCCTTAAAGATTTAGGCTTTTGTGTACCAAATATTAATGCTCCATTCTGACATTCATAAAGCTCAAGAGTTCATGGATGTAATTGTTAGAATCTTGTTTGTTGTAGTTTGTTTTCATTTATAAGCATCATACATTCAGGTCCAAACAGCATTGTTTAGTTCATTAAAACTTATTTTTTTAGATTTTATTTATTTATTTATTTTTGTTTCTTTAATTTTTATTTTCAATTATTATGAATACATAATAGTTGTATATCTTTACAGGGTACATGTGATGCTGGCATCACATACAATGTGAATTGATCAAATCAGCATTTACTAGTATTTACTTCTTAGTTTGTCACATTGAATAAAATCAAATAGGTTTAGGTTATTATGGGCTGGCTCTCTTTTTTAAACCTATATCTCTCTTCTTCATGCATGGGTATTTAATTGACCCAATATGTTTTACAGAATCTTTGAAAACTTCTTTATGTACTAATACAATGTTTTCTGAATTTAGAAGAATTATCACGTTATGGATTGTCCAGTTACCATGTACACTCCATTAAAAAGAGGACTTATCTTTTTGTGTGTGTGCATCAGGGAATGACTTACTCTACCCTAAACTATGCCCTGGACTCTAGGAAGTACAAAATACATTTTTTACACATTCATCCTTATACTTGGATTACGCATTATACAACATTTGTAAAAAATGTATTTCTTGAGAGAAAGTTTCCAAAACTTAGATGATTTTAAAAATTGGGTGTCTATATAATTTATACACAGATTGTGTAATTTATACAGAAAAGAAGTTTATTTGGCTCACAGTTACAGAGGCTGGGAAGCCCAAAGAGGATAGCTCTGGGAACTGGCGATGGGCTGAAGGCAGAAGAGAGTGTACGAGACAGAGAGGAAATCAGGTTGAACTTATTCCTTTTTTTTTTTTTTTTAAGGATATTAATGCTTCCATAACTAACCCACTAACTCCCTCAATAACTAACCCACTCTGTGATAACACCATTAATCCATTTGTAGGGCAGAGACTTCATGACCTAATTACCACTTAAAGGTCCTGCCTCTCAATAGTGTTACAATGGTGATTAAGTTTCTACATGAGTTTTGGAGGGGATATTCAAACCATAGGAGTAGATATAGTTATATCTTCAGTAAGTTATGAGAGAAAGACTATCCTAAATAACTTGGGGAAATAACTTGAGATCTAGCATTAGATTTAGTTGAAATCTATCCTATTGGAAAAAAGGTTTATTGTATTTAATAATTTTTACTTTCCCTCCCCCCCCTTTTTTTATGGAGACAGAGTTTTATTCTGTTGCCCAGGCTACAGTGCCATGGCATCAGCCTAGCTCACAGCAACCTCATACTCCTGAGCTCAAAGCAGTCCTCCTGCCTCAGCTTCCCTAGTAGCTGGGACTACAGGCGCGCACCACACCTGGCTAATTTTTTCTATTTTAGTAGAAACAGGGTCTCGCTTTTGCTGGTTTGAACTCCTGACCTCAAGCAATCCTCCTGCCTCAGCCTCCCAGAGTGTTAGGATTACAGTGTGAGCCATCATGCTGGCCTCTCTTTTCTCTCTTTCATTGCTTGCTCAACCTATTCTATTCCTTAATCTTTATTAATGCTGTTCCAAGAATGCAATATGTTAAAAATGTCATGAGTTTAATACTGAGAAATGATTTCACTAAAATAAATTTCTTGTTTTGTTATATTGCCTTAGCCAGGAGGGTGATTTTGGAATATTTGTTGGTTATATCTGTAACATTAGGTTAAATAATGTGAAGGTACCGTATTTTATATTTCTGGGAAGAGATTACCTTCTAAATACTATATCTGGATTCTTTTGGAATAAGATAGGTGGAAGTTTATGCTAATATGGAGTAGACTTTTTGTGTTTCCTTCATAAGCCTGTCCAATATTATGTGTGTGTATTTATTTACTTATATAAGATATCGACACAGATGTATCAGCTAATGGTAAATGACCTAATTGCACTCATGAAAGAGTTCCTTTAGACAGTTGAAAGAATATGAATATTTTGTTTGAAAGCTACGTAAGTTAAAAATGGGACTACTTACTATTGACCTATCTAGAAAATAAATTGTATTAATGCATAATAACAATGTCTGAGAAATCTTTGTTTAGCTTTCTCTCTCTGATTCATTCCATGAATGTCCTGTAGAGGGCATTACATGCATAGTAAATATAGCTTTGTATTTTCAATGTTCCTCTAAAGCCATTGAGTCATTTTATCTAAAGTCAAATAGGGTAAAAATAGGTTCTGAGTTATTATGCACATATTCTATGATATGTCATAAATATCAAGATTGTTATATTTATGATATTGGTCAAGATAAAAGATAGTTATGAAACTAAAATTAATTTAATTACAATGAAATTTTGTTGCAGCAACATTTTCTTTAATTGTCATTTCATCTTCTCTGAGGACTAAATGAAGAAAGTAGGCTTAAAGGATTTTGAGTAGATATAAATAAACCTTCATGAGAGTTTTTTATCCTGGAGTGGTTTGGTTGATGATGTAGTCTTCAGTATATGTGTTACTAGTCTTACCTTTCCTGAGTTGCTACAGCAGTGATTCTTGCCATTGAGGGAACAAAAAAGAGTAAAGATTTCTTCTTATTGCAGATATTCTGTGAACTTAAAATGCAAAGGAAATAGTTTGGTTCCTTTATTTTTGATATAAGTTGATATGATACAGTGAAAACTAGTACAAACTTATAAAATGCTTTTCCTCTGGGTTAAGAGAGTGATTATATCATCAAGATAAAAATGGGAAGAGATTATTAATGGGACTGGAAGTTGTGAAGCCCTCCGCAGTTTCTCTTTACAATGTAAACTGATCAAGCAACATGCCTTCTAATCCTGGAACTAGTGTTCCTCTCTTTAAGTTGGAGATTCTTAATTGTAACCTTTAATGGTTGCGTATTGCTTTCAGATTTTATGAGATACTTAAGTGCATAGGAGATGCTTATATTTTGTGCATAAATCATGAATAATTAGATATTAATAATATGGCTATCATTTTTAATGTTTAATTGTCAGTAATGGGAAACTGAGTAAAATGAGTAAGTTATTCTGAAGAAATAATTTGCGTAAAAGCTAGTCTTTACAGAAAACTTTAGCTAGAAAGCCTTTTTTTCCTCAGCCCAAGAATGTTTTAATGATTTCTTTAACTCTTTGGTATAATGTAGGCCAGATTCAGAATCAAATAATTTTAATATTAGGTGGTCTGGATATGATCAGTAAAAGAAGTACATTATTATGCACATGAGAGTATAATTGGAATGATTAAGGGAACAGCCAGTTTGCTTCAAATTTTGGTTCTACCACTCTCTGGGATTTGTAACCTGTAATCAAATAAAGCACATCTCTAAACTTTAGTTTTCCTCTTCTTTAAAGTGAGAGTAACAAAGTGTCTATCTCATAGAGTTGTTTGAGATTTAAATAAAATAATTCAGATTATGTGCTTAGTACAGTACCTGGTGCATAAAGAACACTCACAAACACTATCATTATTGGATTCTTTTTATAAGTTTTTTAAGACTCAAAAAGACTGGCAGAATTATTGGTCATTTAAAGGGTAACGTGAAAATTTCAAAGTATCTTTGAGGAATCTGAAACTAGAGTTTGTTCACAAGGTTTTTTTTTTTTTGTGTGTGGGGGGGTTTAAGGCTATGAATAACACTGTCAGGCGGAAATCTGCAGATTTACTTCAATAACACTGACTTTGGGTTTTGTATTATACTTCTTCCTAAGTGGTTAGAGTTATTAAATCATTTGGGAACCCAGAAGATCAGTGTGACAAAAATTCTGTCAGCATCAAGTGACCAGGGACTAAAAATCTGAGATCTTTTTTTTTTTTTTTTTCTGGCACAGTTAATAATTGTTCAGAAATTATCTTGGTGGAACATATAAATGAAAAAATATTCTAACAGATCACGATTCCAGTTTTGATATTAAGGTGGGGGGTGGAGAAAGGACTATAAGGGAAAAATGTAGTGGGTGGGGGAAGTCCTTAAAAAGATGTTAACTTGGGTAAGGGAAATACCAGTATCTCTGTGTCTTTCAGGAACAAAAAAACATCTTTTGCAGAGGGCCTAGTGTTTGAGCCAAGATATAAAGTGTGACCTTCATGGCTGGCTGGCTCAACCTCCAGTTTTCCTAGGGAGAGTCAGTCAGCATTGCTTCAGTGCTTATCAGTGGGAAGTAAGGAAATGATGGTTGAAGCGAGGAATGACTGTTATTTCTCACCAGCAGATAGGTACACACCACTTGCTGAAATGATTCAGCAGTTTAAAGTTGAGAGCTGTGAGACTTTGTGAGTTACACATGGGGAGCACAGACCCAGGAGGGTCAGCTCTGTGGGAATCCTTCTGGGATTGCTCTATTCCCTCCTGCTCTGAATCACAAGCTGATGTGATGTGCAATTGTAGGCTTTTTCTTCTCTTTCCCTTCACTCCTAACCCTATCCCCAAGGTTCCTTGACTGTTTGTAATAGAGTATTCAGACAGCAGCAGGTAAAAAATTTTCAGGTGCTGGGGGCCAGGGGTGGGGACTGGAGAATAAGCAAGTTGTTTCATCTATCCCATCAGTGTTTAAGGTACTTCCAGTTTAAAACTGACATTATTCTATTCCACCCTCACTCCCTGGAATAAAACAGGCCTCTTGTCTGGATCTTTTCGTTTTAATGATTTCCTGAAAAGGCTTTTACCCAGGCTCTGACATGACTGTCAGAACACACATTTAAATGCGAGAATACTTAAAAGGCTATTGATATTCCCTGGTGGAAAAGAAAGTGCTTTAAAAAAATCCATCTGTTCATATACAAGTTAACCCGGACTATTTTCTTTCCCTCCTCCTCCTATTATTCCTCCTCCTCCTCCTTCTATTTTTTTATTTTTTATATTGGTCAAAGACTCAGGTTAACA
>JAPVLO010003899.1:0-19118 GCA_027257055.1 Cephalopachus bancanus
ATTGAAGTTATTTTGAGGGGGCTCCATGACTCAGTTTTCCTTGCAAGTCACAGTAAGCTCCTTGCTGTATGATGCCAAGTGTCCCCACCTCAGCCCCCAGCTCCCTGTTACACTCCCATTCCTCCAAATAATTGAAAAAGATGCTTGTTTAATGCACCAATAGATGACATTCCATGTGGACATTGCATGTTGATTATCTATCCACTGTCTGGTGTGCATGCCATCTCCTGGCTGACGTTTTTGCGTTTGGTTGAAAAAGTAGGCAGCTATAACTACCCAGATTCAGGGAAACTCTGCAAATTTCCTCACAACAGCAAGTTAGAGTCATGCTACCTGTCAGAGAAAAAAGTGTCAAGCATCTTTATTTTTTTAGTTGGAGGTCTAACTCTGTTGCCCAGGGTGGAGTGCAGTGGTGTGATGAGTATGGTTAATGGCAGCTTCTACTTCCTGGGTTCAGGTAATCCTTCCACCTCAGGTAATCCATCCCGAACAGCTGGGACTACAGGCACACGTCACCATGCTGGGTTCGTTTTTTTTTTTTTTAATTATTTCTTTTATTTTCTGTAGAGACATGGTTTGTCTATGTTGACCAGCCTGGTCTCATACTCCTGGACTCAAGCAAGCCACCTGTCTCTGCCTCCCAGAGTACTGGGATGACAGGCATGAGTCACCGTGCCTGACAAAAGTGTCAAACATTTAACCCCAAATAGACTGGGTGTTTTCATTCTCCCTGTGGAGGAAGCATGAGGATTCTAAGCAAAGCCAGAGTCTAACTGACCTGGGCACCTGGTGCTCAGATGGCCTCTGTTTGTCAGAGGTTGGACTAGATGCTACAGATGGCCCAGAAACTGGTTCTGGTGTTTGAAATGTGGAAATTACCAGGCTGCTGTGTGCTTTCTGGAGGCCCCAGAACCATGCCATTCACCCAGAAAAAAAACAGAGTCTGTGCCAACTTATTCTGGATTTCCAGGAGAATGTTTATAGTGTAAGCCACTTGGAATACAGGTTATTCCTTATATGAGACAGTTCTTGAGGTCAGATTCTCTAAAAGAATTTTGGTTCTAACTTGGAGATGACTAGTAGTGATCACACAAGGGCAGTCTCTATCTTCCGGCTGCCTCTCCACTGGCAATTGGGTGTGAGAAAGTCTTCATATCTTTCTTTTTCTGACTCTCCTTTTCCTCCATCCCATTTTCCAATACTCTGCTTTACAATACATCAGCACTATTAGCTCTCAAAGTGTTCACCTACTACCATCTGTCCAAGACCAAAGTAAGTTCTCTGTAGTACTCCAACATGTTATGCTTGTCTGTGTCTGTTTTTTGTAACAGATTTCCTTACATCATGGAAATCAGAATCACTTACAAAACCAAACAAACAAGCAAAACTCTCCTTTCAGGATCGAGCCAAGAGACATTTGTCGCACTCATGCACAGAGCAACCCTGGACACAGGAGGAAACTTCAAACTCAGGAGAAACTGCAAATTTTAGACACCATCGAGGAGGTTAAGCAAGGAGGAAAGTTGAGAATTGGGAAAGACTTGGTTCAATAAAGAGATACTTTCTGGGAAGGAGAAACTATGTTCCTGGAGGTTGTTCTCCAAGCATCATGGTTCCAGGCACCACAGCTCACTTCCCTCAAAACCCTGGAGGACACCCTGCATTCCCAGGTGGACCAACCCAGAACGGATACATGGAACCTTGGTATAGTCTCCTGCTTGTCTCCCTTCCCATCTCTCACACATTTTCAGTCCTTTGGTTCCTGTTTATCTATGTCTCCTGCTACTGAACAACCCTCGTCTGGTTCTTTCCCTGCACTTGAGGCAGATGACACCCACTACTCCCCAAGACCTACACCCACCCTTACACAGTTCAGCTGTTCTGACTCTCCTGAGTAGCAGGAAGCCTCTGGACATTACCAACAGAAAGTGATGCTCCTGCTTCTTGTTACCTTCATGGAAAACACCCACATTCTCAGACACAAACACTGTGGAGGAACATAGGAACTCAGTGCATGCAGTACCTGGTTTGCTGTAAAAATTGCTGAACACTTTTGGGCATGGCACCATGATGGTCTCTCCCACATCAGCAGGCTGCCAGCATGTGATATTGTCCCAGATGCTGCTAAAGGCTTGAGGGAGAGAGGTAAAGAAAGGCAGGGCCACAGGTCCCACAAAGGCACATCACAAAGTGACAGAAACTTCACAGATGTGGTGGTTTATGCTTGTAATCTTAGCACTTTGGGAGACTGAGGTGGGTGGACTGCTTGAGCCCAGGAGTTCGAGACAAGCCAGGGAAACATAGCAAGACCTCATCTCTACAAAAAAAAAAAACAATAAAATAAAATTAGCTGGATGTGGTAGCCTGTGCCTGTAGTCCCAGGTGCCCAGAAGGCTGAGGTGGAAGGCTCACCTGAGTCCAGAAGGTGAAGTCTGTGGTGAGCTGTGATCTGGCTACTGTACTTCCACTTGGGTGACAGAGTAAGACCCTGACTCTAGAATAGAATAGAATAGAATAGAACAGAAAAGAAATGCAAAATCCATTAATTAGATAATTGTCTTGCAAATTATCTTTATGTGAAACATACTTGCATCAACAATATTATTGAGACTAATGTATAATAATAATTAATGATAATCATAATAATAAATGTGTGTCCATTTAGAGAAATGACCACATTTCTGCAGAAAGTATTTTCAGAATTTTGTGTGCATTGTGTGCTTTTTGAATTTTAAGGGAGACACTGTTTTTTTTTTCTTGTTCACCTGTATTCCCCAGTATGATTAAGTGGACACCACTGTTATCAGTATAAATTGTGGAGACTCAGGCTCCCTCAAAACTTCAGATCCATGCCTTGGGCTCACCAGAGGGAAATATGCTTGTGCTTCTAGGTAACCTGACTTTAACAATCATTTACAAATTAAAATCTTTGTTAAGATTGGTTGATCTTTTGCTGTCAAGATGCCTTACTAGTAAGGAAACCTTAGGTTAATTGCATAAAGTTATTGAATACCTCAAATTTGCATAATATGTACATAAATAAAACATTTTCAGACCTCTTACTTGTTCTTAATGACCACCTAATGAGGGTAAGTCATACAAGTATTGCATTCATCTCTTCCAGATGAAAAGCATTAAGGTTGAAATCATTTCATGACTTCTCAAGGTCACACATCCATGATAAAATCTATGTTTAAACCCAGGACTTTTTACTACAAGTTCCAAGGTATTTCTACTATATTTTGTGATCTCTAAAATTTTATCTTCTGTTTAAACTTCAATATTGGATAAAGAGTGTGATAGCCTAGGTAAAACGAGCAAAGAAATTTACTTTGTTTTTTCTCTCAGACATGCCATCCAGACCTGGACGTTTGTACAGTTTGTACAGTAACAGTACAAATACATCCATGGAGAACATAAATTTTTTGGCTTGAATACAGGAATGTTTTACTTTCAAAAATACAGATATGTCTCTGAAAAGTTGATAACAAACAATTTTGTAGATGAAAATACTTTGTAAATATTTTTAATACAATGAAAATGCATTCATTATAAAATGAAGTTTATATACCAATGCTTGAGTACACAAATTCATACTATATTGATGCTCCTACATATTTAAATAAAATGTTGGTTTCCTTTAAAAATGTTCAAACAAATGACCAAATATAAATGTATCCCTCAAAACTTCAGATACATGCCTTGGGCTCACCAGGCATGGGCACCACAAGTGAGACTGTAATTAGAGTCTAAGGAGCAGCACTCTTTAAGCGCTCAGCTCATAACTAAGTACTTCTGACTCTGGCCTGTAAGTTCCCTCTATGTGTGATAAAAACAGCAAGTTCTGAAAATTCTGTTGTTATTTTGAAGGTTCAACTCTCTTCACCAAAAAGTTGCAAATTTTGACTTTAATACTAATAATTACATAACCTAATACATTTTAAAATATCTATTAACATATAGTATAATGCAATGATTATATATTATATAATCATACTAATAATTGCTGTTTTAAGTATTAACAGAAAGATATTAAATTCATACCACATCAAGCATTTGTTGTACTGCAGTAGGATTTGACTCAGGCAACTAGCGTTAATGTATCATCTTGTCCCTTCAAGGACTTAATGTCTTCCCTTTATTTGTTCCTTTATTGAAAAGCACATGTGACGAACAGTACTAGAAGCTGTGAAAAGATGGATTTGGAGGCTTGAGGAGTGCACAAGACTGTGGCTGAGAGTCACATGGCACAGGTGGACAAGCAGCCCTAGGGCACAAGTGGCCAGTTAGGACCCTGGGAGTTTCTTCCTATTGCTTCTCAAGCCTCACAAAAATGACAGTTAAGTCTTTGACAGTGAAGTGCCAAGAGATGTCCATACAACTCTGAAGACAGAAAGTTGTGTGTTGGATAACCAGGCAGAGTGAAGGGTGAGAGTCAGGAGCATGAGATCTGAGCCCACAGGATGTGGGTACAGAGCTGATGACTCTCAATCGCATTCGAGGTTGATCCAAAGCACTGAGACAGCAGCCTCTTTCCTCTGTGAAGTTTTCAGACCCCCGAAGTCAGGCCACGGCCCCTAACTGGGATCCCAGGAGGAGGCATGGACTGAGGGAGTGGCTCTAAAAGAAAAGACAGAATACTGAGATGATCTTAGGATTCTGATCTTCTTGAGAGTGTTTTGTGTTGTTCTGGCCCAAAGTTTGACAGTTAATAGGTAGTTATGACATTAAGTGACAGAAAAATGAGAAAATTACTATTCCAGAAAAAACATAAAGTTATAAAGAAAGGAAAAGCCAATTTTTAAAGAGCTCAACTATGCGCAAAACAACATAAACCAGCAACTGTGATATGATTCTATTAGGAAGGTAGGGCCACAGTATGTGCAAATATGGGTGGTGAGAATGGCATGAGAGAGAAATCCTTATTCATATTAGAAATTTAATGAACAAAGATGCAAATTAGGGGGGGAAGGAAAAGAAATAGCAGCAAACACCAGAAAAGGCATCTGGAAGAGTTAAAAGTAGTTGCCCTAGGGGGTGAGAATTGGGGATGAGGAGAGACACCAGAGATATTATCTTTATTAAAAGCCTTTTAGCATCATTTGCTTTTTACAACTTTACACATGCACTGCTTTGTTAAACAGGATAATAATATTCAGATGTCCATTTAAAAATATTGCATTTTAAAAAAAAATATTATGCAGGTAAAAGCACAATGCTGTGTGAACAGGCCATCAATTCGCAACATCTGATGTGATACAAATTAGGTGCAATGATAGTTCGGAAAGGGAGAAAGTCCTCTCACAAAGTATACAGTGGCACAGGACAGCACTTGGACAAATAGGGAGGTAGGCAGGGCCCAGTCCCAGTACAACAGCATGAGCAAAGATGTTGTTATTTGATAGAAAAGTTTTATTTGGAAAACAGAGGAGAGAGTCTAGGTCTCATGAAACAAAGAGTTTGTCTATGGAGGCCATGAGAAATAAATAAGAGGAGGGCTCAGATAAGGAATTCAGGGTAACTGGACTTCTGAAGCTCTGGTAGCATCCTAAGTTTTTGAGATGGTGATAATAAAATCAAAGGTCAGTCTGAAAAGGGGAGCATGTTCCTATAGATACTATCAATAGACAGAAAAGTGATTTGGTGAAATCCAGCGGCTATTCCCAATTTATAAAAACCCTAAATTAAAGAGTGAAATATGAGACGCCCCTTAACAGAACAGAGACTATTTAGTGAAACAGCAAGTATTAAGCGAGATGTGGTGGCATGCACTTGTAGTCCCAGTTACTCAAGAGGGTCACTTGAGCCCAGGAGTTTGAGACCAGCCTGGGCAATATGGCAAGACCCTGTCAAAAAAAAAAAAAAAGCAAGTATTATTGTAAATGTTTAAACACAAGAGTACAACTGAAATCAGAAGCCAGATATCTCCTTACTATTCAACAACGTAGTAAAAGTTTTAGCTAACAGAATAGATAAAATAAACCAAGAGGTTTAAATTGGTTTATAAAGAGACCAACCCCTAGAGCTGTACTTTCCAATATGGCAACCACTAACTTCATGTGGCCACTTAAATGAAAATGAATTAAAATTAAATACACTTTAAAAATCAGTTCCTTGGTTGCAGTAGCCACATTTCAAATGCTCTGTAGCCGAACATGGCCAGTGAGTACCACACTGAGATTTCATTGGGCTGCACTGGCTAGAGTCAGCAGGTAAACAAACAAAGCATAAAATTGACAAGCCACTTTTACAAATCAAAAAGCTAAAAGCAAACTAAGAGAGGAAATAATGACATAACCCTCATGACTGGCAACACACTGAGGCAAACACACTCAGACAGATGAGCCATTTCTCCACATCATCCTTCTTTAGCTACAAATGTCCCATATAAATCACCTAAAATATCTTCCAATTAATATAAATGAGAAAGATGTCATTTTCACTTATCACACACATCTTGTCCATCTTTCAAAACCCACTCATGGAGGATGGAGAAGGAGACTCCATGATTTCAGCAGTCCCACACCCAAAATAATGGCCAGCAGCTTGGGGGAGTGAGCATGGTTAAAGTAGAGAGCCATACAAGTATGCCTTGAACATCTTCATTTAATTTAAAGCACAAAGAATGTGCATTTATCACGTAAGCTAGGAATGCAGAGCGAAATCCTCTACTCTGAGCGTGAGCTTGTTGACTGGGCTTCCAGTTCTGCCTTGTGTAAGTTACACCCCATTTGCTGTCCATCTCCCATGCCGCTCCACTCAAAGTGGGGCAAACACAGACCTGCAAAGCAGGAGTCTGTGAATGGCCCTGACCATTCACAGCTGCTTTTTTACCTCTAATTCTACTGCTCCTTAGCAACTTAATTTTAGTTTTTTCAAAGAGACAAGTGCTTCTTTTCATGGGACAACAGCTTATGCAGTATTTAGTTAAGTAGTTAGGTAACATATTTAAAGAGGCATCAGAATGTTTGTAAGCTTGGCAGAGTCTCCCAGAGCAGCCTGGAGTCCCATTCCTACAAGCTCCACCCCTCTGGACATGGGGTCTTGTCACTGTCTTGCCTCTGAGTGACCCTGCATTGGCCACTTGGAGGAATGAGAGCATTCAGCTTCCCATATGAGCATTCTGTTTCCTTCTGGGAGATGGGTGTCACGAATGGGTCTGACCACAGCATTGTAAGGGAGCCCACGAGGGCCATGGTGGAGAGGCCAGATAGAAGATCAAGGGTTTCCTGTACCTTCCAGCCTTGCATTGGCACTGTCTGAATGCAAACAAGGAATGGCCCCAGCCCATGTAGCTAGGACCCTCTGGCTAGACCACAGAACTATGGGAAATAGTTCACTCTTGGTTTTGAAGCCATCATACTTCAAGTGGTTTGTGATACAGCTACATAACTAAACACAGGAGGGAGTCTTACTCATTTTGGGATGCATAGGACTGACTGGGGAGCCAAGACACTTGGGAACTCCGGAGAGAAGCCATCAGCTGGCTGGCATACTGGCAAGGTCAATGCAATTCATGAGGAAGCTGGTGGGCAGAAAGAGTCATGACTGTGGGCCACTCACAGGAAGGCTAGTCAAGGGAATGTGTTTCCAGGAAATCGGCAACCTTTCCAGGAACACTGGTGTGGGTGGCTTCCTAATTATTTAGAAATCAGTCTGGTCTCCTCAAAACATCATTCTAGACTCAGGGGTTGAGAAAAATTGATCTTGCATACAATTCCTCCTCCAGACATTTCTGAAGCTCCGTGGCACTTTAAAGGAACATCCACAGAAGACAAGGAGGAAGGTCTGAGAAAGGCTGCTGTTGGAACAGGTTCCTATCGACATGCTGGCAATGCAAGACACAGAGGACAGATTTCCTGCACGTGGAATTCTGAAGGTGACAGTGGTAACTCACTTTATGTGACATCTTCAACCCAAGGGGGGGAACCCACTAAGTGAGGAGTAATCTGCCATAATTAAAAGGAAGCTGTAATGTAACTCATTGTATTGGAAGAACCTGCTTTCTCTCCAGAATACCCCCAGGCAAGTCATGACTCTCATTGACGATGGTACAGGTGTTATTTTAAGTTTGGGATTTGGATGCATTTTCTGCTTATTTCAATGATATAAACAACAATTAGTTCTCAAGAGAGCCTCACTACATGCTACCCTTTATCTAGCAAAGAACTTCCACAAACAATCTATGCTGTTCTCCAAGCAGCTCCCTGAGCCAGGCGAGATCCCTTATCCAGACATGCTGGTGAGGAGACAAAGCTCACAGAGGCAAGGGAATGCAAATCCTAGTCTTGGAGTGGAGAGTGGGAGTTGGATCAGAACCCAGTCATGCTCCCTGCTCTTTCCTGAGAAGGCCCCAGTGTCAGGTTGGCTGACACCAATATCTGCTGTCTCTAACCTCACAAATTTATTTGATCACCACCATATAACTCACACAGGGGATATGTGCTGATACAGCTTCCTGTGACTTAATCTCTCCATGTTTTTTTTTTTCTTTCAGGCACTGATTTTCTTTTTATATCAATATTTTTTATTTTGATATTGTGGGGTACAGTTAAGGGTTAGGTATACAAATATGCTGAATATCTCCATGTTTAAGATATCTGATACTTATAAAAGCACTGGGCATGATGCCAAAGGATGCATAGGGGAGTCCAGGCTCCTCTTTACACTTCTAGTGTAGAATGAATATAAGTCCCTTGGCACTGTGGTTTGTGTACAGATGGGGACACAATGTGGGTACATCACACGTGGTTCTTGTTATACAAATGCACTGCAGGGCTGTCACATCTGAGATAAGGTGGTACTTGTTCACCTGAGGCACAGAAACTCTTTTGTGAGGCATGTGAGGTCCCCTGTCATAACCCTTACACTGTACTCCCCCAGTGTAGCACATGCTATTTGGAGAATGGGCATTTCTGGGAGCAGTGACCTAGACCTCCCCACATTTCTCCTCACCCTGCTTCTGTCTTGAGAGAGACCTAGTCACCTACACCAGAGGCATGCCCACAGAGCACAGCAGTGCAGAGGGCGAGACAGCTCAGGAGGCTGGGCAGGCCTGGCTCCCTAGATGTCACGTTGCTGCCGTCACTGAGTGGTGGTGATAAAGTGTTTCCCAATGAAGGAAACAGCAAGCAGAGTGATTGCCTGGAGAGAGAAAGGAGACTGGGAAGGAGGGTATGGGATGGATGGGGGCTTCTTTAGGCCAAACTGCCTTTCCCTAGACAGGGCAGAGCATAGGAAATGAGTGGCAAGAACAAATGCATCATGCAAGAAAGCTGACAGGTGAGGTTTTCTGACACTGATGTCACAGGTCAGATCACAGCTTGCCTCCCTTTACATTTCACAGTAAATGTTTCCAATAACATCCTCCATTCAAAAAAAGTTTCTGTTTGAAGCCACAGTAACAGAGCTTCTTCCAGAAACTAAGTAGTACAAGAAAGTCAAGACTGCATCTGTAGTGAGCTCAGAGCCCATCTCAGTCACTTAATAGCTCCTCCCATGGCACACAACCTGAGCTAACAAATGAGCGTTTCTCCTTTCTTGAAGCAGGGCTGCAAAGTTCTTACAACTATTCATCCAATGGGCTGGATATTCAAATACCTTCCCAATAGCAGTGTCTGAAGGGACTGCATTCTCTGCAATACCCACCACTCTGTCCCAAACAGTAATAGCCAGAATTGTTCCCTGAGAGAGCCATGACTAAAATCCCCACAGGTGGGATTTCCATTACTTGGTTTAATGGAATACACTAGTAGACATTATTTTCCTTGTTTCAAGGAGTTATATAGGAAAGCGAGCAGGCAGCCGAGTCCATCTTGGTGAACAAGTTAAAAAAAAAAAATAGGACCAGGCTTGGTGGCTCAGCCTCTACTCCCGGCACTTTGGAAGGCCAAGGCGAATGGATTGCCTGAGGCTGAGGGTTCGAGACCCACCCAGGCAACTTGGTGAGACCTCATCTCTACAATAAATCAAAAATTAGCTGGGTGTGGTAGCATGCACCTTTAGTTCTGGCTACTTGGAAGGCTGAGGTGGAAGGATCACTGGAGGCCAGCAGGGTGAGGCTATGGTGGCCGGGAATATGCCACTGTACTCCAGTTTGGGCGACAGAGTGAGACTCCAACTCAAAGTAAAAAAAAAAAAAAAAAAAAAAAAGCAGCAGCATGTTTTGCTGTACCAAGATAAAGATGTGAGAAATATGAGCACATCATTCCACTTTTTTCTCCTTCCTGGGATTGTGTTTCTTGTGCAGGTGGTTCGAGAGCTCAGTGGGTGTTTTAATGTGAACAAGAAGATGAAGGG
The DNA here is from genome assembly GCA_027257055.1 of Cephalopachus bancanus. Classification (NCBI taxonomy): domain Eukaryota; kingdom Metazoa; phylum Chordata; class Mammalia; order Primates; family Tarsiidae; genus Cephalopachus; species Cephalopachus bancanus. The sequence continues at coordinate 10,300 of JAPVLO010003899.1, forward strand.
GAAAAGGTAGAGAGAAACTGAAAAGTAACTGTTGTTCAAGAACAGGAGGAAAAATGATCATGGTCTCCTTTTTGGATCCACTCAACTCAAGCTTTACCCTCTTCTCCCCAAAAAAAGAAAAGGTAGAGAGAAACTGAAAAGTAACTGTTGTTCAATAACAGGAGGAAAAATGATCATGGTCTCCTTTTTGGATCCACTCAACTCAACCTATACCCTCTTCTCCCAAAGGACAGAGGTGCTTTTTCAGACCCCACCTGCCAGATTGCATCCTAGGGCTGCAACCCCCTATGGTGAGTCATCAGCCCACCCCAATCCCACCACATAGGGTTGAGGCTGGAGGCTTGTTTCAGAGGCTGGAGGCTGCATAAGCTGGTGGTTAGGAGTGAAAGGTCTGCTCTTCATGGGCTGCTTTGAGTTAGGCAACTTAATCATGCTATTTGTACCTTAGTTTCCCCATATGTGTGATGGGGCTATAGTCCCACCTCTTTGGGGGCTTCTTGGTGGTTGAGTTCATATATCCAAAGCCCCAAGGGCAGTGCCCACAAGAGGTGTTTTATGTCAGCTTCTGCCCCATGCCATCATGTACTTCACTTTCCCCTAAGTTGCATGTGACAGACTGGTTGTGGCATCTGTATCTGTGTCCAGGGAGGAGCAAAGAGTCCAGAGATGCCAGGTCACATCATCAGGGTGACTTGAACACCAAGTGCCATCTGATCATCAGATCCCTGGGTACCCAACCCTGTGCCCAGTGGTTCTCGTAATTTCTCACTGTAGTGGGTTGATGACGGAAACATTTCTGTTTTGCAGAGGAGCAAATCAAAGGTGAAATGACACACTCAGGGCCAGAGCCTAGAAAGTAAAGTCTAGGCCCTGTGCTTCTCCCTGTGCTTCTCGTCTCCTGAGTCCATGTGGGCAAACGTGACTGTCAATGCTCTTCAAATGTAGGTGCAAGTTAGAGTTGCCTGGGACTGTAGGGACTACATTAGTGGTGATTGTGCATCTTGCTTCTGTATTCCAAGACTAGGGTCCAGTTCTGGATATGCTGGAACCACCAAGAATCTTTAAAAAAAAATTAAAATGCTATCCAAGTAAGTTAATTCAGAAGCCGTGGGGCATGAGTATTTTCAGCATCTCCAGGTGGGTTTTGTGCAATTGGTGGAAGACTGCCACCTGCAGCAAGAGGAACAGAGGTCAGGGCAGGACTCTGAAAGGACCCAGGGCTGTGAGTCAGGAGACATGTCCGGTCTGTTCTGCCATGTCCTGGCCCTGCTCCTGCAGCCTTGACTATCCACATTTGAAATATGGGGTCTTGTTGCTGATGTTTTCTCTGAAGGTGTGGGTCTGTAAAGAGGCACAGCATGCATCCCAGCAGCCCTGGCCTCTCTGATCTGTTGGCTTGGGAACATGACTGCACAGGTGGAGCCCATGACAGCTGATGGCATCAGAGAGGAGTTCTGTGCAATGTGACTCTGTGTCCTGCCAAGTGACCCTTGGAAGTCATTTTGTTCAGGCCACAGCGAATTCTATACAAAGAATTACCAGTGCACAAGAAGTCCTCTTTTTCTGGTTTCTCTTGTGGTAAGAAAAAAGAAATCACTTTTTATAATAAAAGAACTTGGACTTGATCACGTATCTCAGGCTAGAGTGCAGAGGTATGCTTATGGTCACTGCAGTCTTGACCTGCTGTGCTCAGGCTATCCTTCCACCTCAACCCTCCAAGTAGCTGGAACTACAGGCATGAGCCACCATGTCCAATTACTTTTCTGATTTCTTATAGAGAAGAGGTCTTGACAAGTTGCCCAGGCTGGTCTTGAGCTCAGGCAATCTTTTTTTCTTCATTTTTAATTTTTGAGTCACAGTCTTACTCTGTCACCCAGGCTGGAGTGCTGTGGCATGTCCATGGCCACTGCAGCCTTGACCTGCTGGGTTCAGTTGATCCTTCCATCTCAGCCTTCCAAGGAGCTGGAGCTACAATCATGCACAACCACGCCCAGCTAATTTTTTGATTTATTATAGAGATGAGGTCTTGTCAAGTTGCCAAGCTGGTCTAGAACCTGTGGGATCAGGCAACCCTCTATTTCGGCCTCCCAAAGCATGGGGATTATAGGTGTGAGGCCACTATGCCTGGCCCCCATGGGCTTTTAAACAATGTGACTTTCTCTACACCAAGAGTCCTGGCCCTCTGCAAGGGTGTCTCCTGCACTCCTGGGAGAGCCACTCTGCCACTGCAGGTCCACAAGGCCCATCCAGATGGGTGCAGGCAAGGACAGGGAGATGACTTGCACCCAGCCATGCCTGTGATCTGGGAGGTTCAGCCCAGACTCATTACAGAACATCCCTGAATAGAAAAAAACACTTAAAAAAAAAAAAAGAAATGACATGTTTTCCTCACTGAATTTTCATTCTCTTCATCAGTCCCTTTAAATAAGTAGCAGCCTCTGCCAGGGAGAAAGATAAAGTAGGAAAAAATGACTGGTTTAGAGACTCAGCCAGGAGACAGCATCACTAGAAAAGAAACAGAGAGGGAAGGAACTTTCCAACCCACCTAGTGATCACCCTTATGGAGAAGGGGACTGCCTATGGAACTCAGCAAACACTCAGAACAGACTAGCAGTCACTTCCAACTCCCCTCATATCAGTATTCCCACTGTGCCATCATGATTCCTTTACAGGAAATAGCCTAGAACTTTTCAGTATCAAAGGTGGCAATAAAAATGTCTCATTTAGACTTCCAACAAGATGGCAACTGGCCGGCAGGGTCTATGAGCCCCTCTGTGAAAGAGAACACCCATAAAGACGCTAGCTCTCTCCCAGGGGCTGCATCCCCCATCTTCTGCAGCCTGCTCTTCACCGGGAGCTCAGCCGCCACCCTCACCCGCCATCCTACTAGGATATTGCGACCAACCAGGCTGCTCCTGCAGTCGCGGATACCGCCACTGCGGTCATTCCCAGCTCATGTCTGAAGCAACCCACGACTTCAGACCATGAAGCCCCGCAAGCAGGATCTTCTGAGATCTCCACTGCCACACCACGCCCCTAGCCCGGAGAAAGGCCTGTGGAACTTCCCCTGGGGAAGCTGCCGCTGCAGGCTGCGGATCTGTAGCAGGCTTCATCCCCTCTGGACTGTAGCAATGGGATAGCACCACCTGCTGGGGAACCAAGGTAATAACATCAAAATGGGAATGGCAGAGGCTCATCCCGCTTGAAAAATGGAAAAAGCCAAATCTCAGTGATAGATTGGGTAGGGGGGCCCATATCTGAACTGTTCTTCACAGCAGACCAGGGGCAACTGACCCTAACTGCAAACAATTCTACCAGCCTGCAAAGACAGCTAAAAACCAGAGCTGAATGGACATTGGACTTAAAGGAAAAGTCTCAGAATGTGTTTGACTGGTTTTGTTAGTATACTGACTTTAATCTATCCCTTCCCCCCATCCTTTTTTTCTTTTTTCTTTTCTTCCCCCCCTTTCCTTTTTTCTTATTTCTCTGTAAATCCCATCTTTGTATAAAGGAATAGCACACCAACAAGGAGGTTGATCAACGTGTACATTAGCATCATTGTATGTTTTAGATTTTTATATGGCTGTTGGTTAGTTTTCAGTCATGGTTATTGTTTTTCTTTATATTTGTTTCAATCTTTGTGTTTCTTTTCACTTACCAGTCGGTATACTCAACTGTTTTCCCTCTCACTCCCCTCTCTCTCCACCCCCCCTGCCCACTGCCTGCTCCACTCTCTCCCCTCTGTTAACCTCATTTTGCTTTCAGGGAGTAAACCTACAAACCCACTTCATGGACAGACTCCAAGGCAGTTGGAAGTCGGTTTCAGACTATCTATGCAGCTTTTGGTGAACACCAGGATCTGCAGAGATTTTGAATCACAGCTCCCCCCTTAATTAAATCCCAAAACTACAAAAAGGAATGCCCTCAACCCACAGTCCAACTCCAGAACTGAACAAAGCAAGAGGAAATATATTAGGAAGAATAGGAGATTGAACAAGCAGAAGTAAAAGAAACACCTCCACCCCCTGAATAACAGAATTAAAGAAGACGGGGAAGTGGAGGGAAGGGAAAAGTAGGGAGGGAAAATCTGCACAAATGAAGAAAAATAAAAAGAGGAACACAGGGCTCACACAGAACACTGGGAGGTCAGACACTGAGAAAACAGACTTTGGAACACAAACAATGAAGAGCCCCCGGAATGACTGGTCACAAGCAACAAAACCAGACATCAAGGCATTAATAGAGAGAATTTTAAAAAATGAGGAGAGACAAGAGGAAAATAGGAAGGAGCTGATGACAGAAATAACAGCAGTAAAGAATGCTGTGATGGAAATAAATAACAAACTAATTAGTATGGAAAGCAGAATTAGCCAAGCAGAAGAAAGAATCTCAGAACTTAAAGACCAAATACAGAATTAACCCAAACTGTCAAAAACATAGAAAAAAAGCTTAAAAAGTCAGAACAAAACCTTCAGGAGATGAATGATTACTTCAAGAAACCCAATCTAAGAGTAATTGGCCTTCCTGAGGCAGAGAGTCAGAGATCACACTGGAAAAACATTTCATGAAATCATTCAAGAAAATTTCGCTCATCTAATCAGTGATGCAAAAATTCAAGCACAATAACTTCAGAAAACCCCTGCAAGACAACAAATGAGAAGACCAACTCCCAGACACATAATAACTCACCTAAACAAAGTAGCTATAAAAGAAAAAAATCCTAAAGGCAGCAAGAGAAAAAGGCCAGACTACCTACCAGGGAAGACCAATTAGAATAGCAGCAGATTTATCCACAGAAACCCTTCAGGCGAGGAGAGTCTGGAGCCCTATCTTCAAAGTTCTAAAAGATAAATAATTTCAACCAAGAATAACCTACCCAGCCAAACTAAGCTTCATTAGTGACTGAGAATTGAAATCTTTTCCAGATATCCAATCCCTAAGAACCTATGTTGCCACCAGACCACCTCTACGAGAAACACTTAAGAAAGTACTGAACACAGAAGAAAAGGAAAAAAGAACTACATTCTTCACAAGAGTACAGGCAAAAGACTAAAAACACACATGAACCAACTCCAAAACCAAAGAAAGACAACAAATAAACTGGAACAATCACTTTGTATGAACCTTATGACAGGGATCAACTCTTGCATTTCAATTATTAGCCTAAATGTGAATGGACTAAATGCACCACTGAAAAGACATAGAATGGCAAAATGGATAAAATATCAACAGGCAATAATCTGTTGCCTTCAAGAGACTCACCTCACTAGAAAAGACACTCACAGACTCAAAATAAGAGGATGGGAAATAAACTTTCAGGCAAATGGATTACAACAGAAAGGAGGAGTAGCGATCTTAATTTCAGACAATATACCCTTCAAGTTATTAAAAATCAAAAAAGATACAGAAGGCCACTACATAATGATAAAAGGCTCAATCCATCAACAAGAAATATCCATCTTAAGCATACATGTACCCAACATAGGAGCACCAACTTTCATAAAGCAGATTCTAGGTAAACTAAAAAGAGATATCGACTCCAACACCATCATAACTGGGAACTTCAACACCCCACTCACAACCCTAGACAGACCATCAAGACAAAAAATCAGCAATGAGAACTGAAACCTGAATGTGACTCTTGGCCAAATGGACTTAATTAATACCTACAGAACACTCCATCCAAAGACCAGAGAATATACATTCTACTCATCACGATATGGGATGTACACTAGGATTGACCACATACTTGGTCATAAATTTAAGTATAAGCAAATTTAAAAGAACTGAAATTTTACCATGTACCTTCTCAGACCACAGTGGGATAAAAATAAACATCAATACCAACAAGGTCCCCCTAAAGCCCACAAAGACATGTATACCAAACAGCATGATGTTAAACAACTCCTGGGTCAATGATGAAATCAAAACAGAGATTAAAAGGTACTTGGAAACATGAAAATGAAGAAACATCTTACCAAAATCTCTGGGATGCTATGAAAGCCATAGTAAAAGGGGAATTTATATCCCTACAAACACACATGAAGAAAATGGAAGAACAAATTAATAGCCTAACAAGCCACCTAAGGAAGCTGGAAAAGCAAGACCACCAAACCCTAATTTCAGCAGAAGAATTCAGATCACCAAAATAAAATCCCAAATCCAGGACACAGAAGACCAAAAGATAATACAAAAAAAATCAGTGAAACAAAAAGCTGGTTCTTCAAAAGGATAAACAAGATCGATGGTCTCCTAGCTAGACTGACCAAGAAAGAGAGAAAAAACCCAAATAAGCACAATCAGAAACATAAAAGTTGAAGTCACATGTGACTCTGAAGAAATACAAAAGATTATTAGAGAAGACTATGTACACTTGTATGGAAACAAATAAGAAAACTTTAAGAAAATGGAGGACTTTATGACATCACACAACCTGCCTAGGTTGAAAGAAGAAGAAATTGAGACCCTAAATAGACCAATAACAATCAAGGAAATCGACTACGTAATAAGAAAACTACCTACAAAAAAAAAGCCCTGGTCCAGATGGCTTTCCAGCAGAATTCTACAAGATATTTAAGGAGGAGCTGAGATCAGTCCTACTGAAGGTATTCCAGGCGATTGAAAAAGATGTAACTTTCCCCAAATAATTTTACAATGCCAATATCACATTGATAACCAAGTCAGGTAAAGAACCACAAAAGAAAGGGAACTACAGGCCAATATCCTTGATGAACATACATGCTAACATTCTCAACAAGATCCTAGCAAATCAGATTCAACAACACATCTCAAAAATCATCCATCATGACCAAGTAGGCTTCATTCCTGGGATGCAAGGCTGGTTCAACATTCATAAAACCATAAATGTAATTAAATACATTAAGAGATGCCTAAACAAAAACCACATGATTATATCATTAGATATAGAAAAAGCTTTTGAAAAAATCCAGCACCCCTTCTTGATAAAAAAAAACCTTGAACAAGCTGGGTTCGGTGGCTCAGCCTGTAATCCCATGCCTTTGGGAGGCTGAGGTGAGTGGATTGCCTGAGCATGTGGGTTCGAGACCTTCCTGGGCAGGTGAGACCTCATCTCTACAATAAAATCAAAAAATCAGCCGGGCATGGTAGCATGCGCCTGTAGTTTTGGCTACTCGGAAGGCTGAGGCGGAAGGATCGCCAGAGCCTGGAAGGTCGAGGCTGCGGTGGCTGGGAGCAGCCACTGCACTCCAGTCTGGGCAACTGAATGAGACTCCAACTCAAAAAAAAAAAAAACACCTCGAACATCTAGCCATACAGGAAACATACCTCAAAATAGTAAAACCCATCTTCGAGAAACCCACAGCCAGCATACTCCTAAATGGACAAAAATTGGAACCATTTCTCCTGAAAACTGGAACAAGACAAGGATGCCCACTCTCACCCCTCCTGTTCAACATAGTATTGGAAGTCCTGGCTAGAGCAATCAGAGAAGAGAAGGCAATCAGCGGTATCCAAATAGGAAAAGAGGGAGTCAACTTATCTCTTTGCAGATAACATGATTGTGTACCTTGAAATCCAAGAGAATCTGTCAAAAACCTCCTTACACCGATAAAAGACTTTGGCAAAGTCTCAGGGTATAAAATAAATGTACAAAAGACAATCGCATTTGTATATCACTAATAAACAAACAGAAACCCAAATAAAAAGCACAATTCTATTCACAATATCCACAAAAAAAATGAAATACCTTGGCATATTCCTAACCAGAGATGTGAAAGACCTTTACAATGAAAACAACAAAACACTGCTCAACGAAATCAAAGACAACACAAACAAGTGGAAAATATCCCACGCTCATGGATTGGAAGAATCAACATTGTGAAGATGTCCATCTTACCTAAGGCAATCTATAGATTTAATGCAATACCCATCAAATTACCAGCAACATTATTCTCAGACCTAGAAAAAACAATACAGGAATTAATATGGAAACACAAACGACCAAGAATAGCCAGAACAACCCTCAGCAAAAAAACACAAAGCAGGCGGTATCACATTACCAGACTCCAAGCTTTACTATAAAGCTACAACAATCAAAACAGCTTGGTATTGGTACAAAAACAGGCACATAGACCAATGGAATAGAATTCAGACTCCAAATGCTAAACCTCAATTTCTCAACCAACTCAACTTCGACAAAGGCTCCACCACCTACCACTGGGGAGAGGAGAACCTATTCAGTAAATGGTGCTGGGAAAACTGACTGACCACGTGCAGAAGGCTCAAACAAGACCCCTATCTGTCCCCATACACAAAAATTAACTCTAAATGGATCAGAGACCTAAATGTAAAACCTCAAACCATAAGAACCTTAGAAAATGCAGGACATACCGTTATGGAAATTGGAACTGGCATCCAATCCCTGAACAAAACCGGAAACCCACAGGCCATAAGAGATAAGACAGACAAGTGGGACCTCATTAAACTGACAAGCTTCTGCAAAGCCAAAGAAAACATCAAGAGAGCAGGGAGACAGCCCACAGACTGGGAAAAAGTATTTGACAACTCCAGGTCCAACAAAGGCTTAACATCTTGGATCTACAAGGAACTCAAATGTGCTGGGAGGAAAAAAAACCAAACAACCCCATTGTACAGTGGGCAAAAGATATAAACAGACAATTTTCAAAGGAAGACATCCGAGCAGCCAACAGACACATGAAGAAATGTTCAACCTCACTAATCATCAAGGAGATGCAAATTAAAACCACACTGAGATATCACCCAACTCCAGTCAGAATGTCCATCATCAATAATTAAAAAAATAATAGTTGCTGGAGAGG
>JAPVLO010003900.1:0-18707 GCA_027257055.1 Cephalopachus bancanus
CAAAGTGAGACCTCATCTCTACAAAAAAATGAAAAAACTAGCTGGGCACATTGGCATGTGCCTATGGTCCCAGCTACTTGGAAGGCTGAGGCAAGAGGATCTCCTGAGCCCACGAGGTCAAGTCTGTGGTGAGCCGTGATCATGCCACTGCACTCTAGTCTGGGCAACAGAGTGAGACCCCGGCTCAAAAGGAGAGAGAAATTCTACAGGAAACAGGTTGAGAATCGGAGCAGAGGTGGTCATCTGGGATGCATCCCATGGTCACACCTACCTGGTTGGAGATGGGACAGACTTCAACGGGGATGTCCTTCTTCCAGGAGTAAGACTTGAGTGCTGGGTGTTTGCTCAAAGTAAATCCATGACCAATTCTGGTCGTGTTCAGCATTAGGGCGTCCAGGAGATTTTCGTCTATGGTCGTGCCCTGCCAGACTGGAAAGAGAAGAATTGTCTTCAGTGGGAGGATGGGTCAGACTCACAGACCCAGAAGGTTCCAGATCTCCCAAGCAAGAAAAGAAAGAAAAATTAACATGAACACAAAAACACACACAGGCACACACACATATTTTCCTTACAACGATGCTAAAGAGAGGTATGGCATGCCTTCATTAAGTTAAACGAGTGTTTTAACTTATTTAGTTGTTGACCAACGAGATAAGGAAGTTGAAACGTGCATAGGTTTTTGGGGGTTTTTTGTTTGTTTGTTTTTCTTTTTTTTTTTTGAGTTGGAGTCTCCCTCTGTCGCCCAGACTGGAGGGCAGTGGCCGCTCCCGGTCACCGCAGCCTTGACCTGCTGGGCTCCGGCGATCCTTCCGCCTCAGCCTTCTGAGTAGCCAGAATTACAGGCACGCGCTACCACGCCCGGCTGGTTTTTTGATTTATTGTAGAGATGAGGTCTCGTTGCCCAGGCGGGTCTCAAACCCGCGGGCTCAGGCCAATCCACTCACCTCAGCCTCCCAAAGGCGCGGGATTACAGGCTGAGCCACCGAGCCCGGCTTGTTTGTTTGTTTTTCTGACTTGGAGTCTCCCTCTGTCGCCCAGACTGGAGTGCAGTGGCCGCTCCCGGCCACCGCAGCCTCGACCTGCTGGGCTCCGGCGATCCTTCCGCCTCAGCCTTCCAAGTAGCTGGAACTACAAGCGTGCGCTACCACGCCCGGTTGATTTTTTGATTTATTGTAGAGATGAGGTCTCGCCAAGTTGCCCAGGCGGGTCTCGAACCCGCGGGCTCAGGCAATCCACTCACCTCAGCCTCCCAAAGGTGCGGGATTACAGGCTGAGCCACCGAGCCCGGCTAGGTTTTCTAAGTTGACCAAGGACAACCAACTAGTAAGTAGCAAAAGTGGGTTTTATTTTTATTATTTATTTATTTATTTTTAACCGATTCGTTACGGTGCTTTTGGCTGCAAGAATGCAGTACATAGCCACCAAACCCAGCTATGTACTGCATTCTTGCAGCCAAAAGCACCATAACGAATTCACATGTAAAATACGCAAATTGCTGGGCTTGGTGGCTAGTCTGTAATCTCGTGCCTTGGGAGGCTGAGGTGAGTGGATTGTCTGAGCCCACAGGTACGAGACCAGCCTGGGCAACTTGGCAAGACCACGTCTCTACAATAAATCAAAAATGAGGGCCGGGATCGGTGGCTCAGCATGTAATCCCAGCACTTTGGGAGGCCGAGGTAAGTGGATTGCCTGAGCCTGCGGGTTCGAGACACACCTGGGCAACTTGGTGAGACTTCATCTCTACAATAAATCAAAAAATGACCGGGCATGGTAGCGCGCACCAGTAGTTCCAGCTACTTGGAAGGCTGAGGTGGAAGGACTGCCCGAGCCCAGCAGGTCGAGGCTGCGGTGGCCAGGAGCAGCCACTGCACTCCACTCTGGGGGACAGAATGAGACTCCAACTCAAAAAAATAAAATAAAATAAAACATAAAAATAAGCCAGGCACAGTGGCTCACGCCTGTAATCCCAGCACTTTGGAAGGCCGAGGCGAGAGGATTGACTGAGCTCAGGGGTTGGAGACCAGCCTGAGCAACATGGCGAGACCTTGTCTCTAGAATAAATCATAAAATTAGCCGGCCGTGGTGGCACGTGCCTGTAGTTCCAGCTACTTGGAAGGCCGAGGTGGAAGGATTGCCGGAGGCCAGCAGGACAAGGCTGCAGTGGCTGTGAGCAGCTTGCCACTGCACTCCAGCCTGGGTGACAGAGTGAGTCTCCAGCTAAAAAAAAAAACAACGAAAAAAGCAGTAATCTCTTTCAGGTCTCCTCCCACTGCAGGAGCTTTTCTGTCTTCTTAATAGATCTTACTTTCTCACCTAAAAAAATAAAATAAAGCCGGGCTCAGTGGCTCAGCCTGTAATCCCGTGCCTTGGGAGGCTGAGGTGAGTAGATTGCCTGAGCCCATGGGTTTGAGACCCGCCTGGCCAACTTGGCGAGACCTCATCTCTACAATAAATAAAAATGAGCTGGGCGTGGTAGTGCGCGCCTGTAGTTCCAGCTACTTGGAAGGCTGAGACAGAAGGATCGCCGGAGCCCAGCAGGTTGAGGCTAAAGTGGCCGGGAGCAGCCACTGCACTCCAGTCTGGGTGACAGAGTGAGACTCCAACTCAAAAAATAAAATAAAATAAATAAGCCGGGCCTGGTGGCTCAGCCTGTAATCCCGCACATTTGGGAGGCTGAGGTGAATGGATTGCCTGAGCCCGCGGGTTCGAGACCCGCCTGGGCAGGTGAGACCTCATCTCTACAATAAATCAAAAAGTCAGCCAGGCGTGGTAGCACGAGCCTGTAGTTCCAGCTACTTGGAAGGCCGAGGCGGAAGGATCGCTGGAGCCCAGCAGGTCGAGGCTGCGGTGGCCGGGAGCGGCCACTGCACTCCAGTCTGGGCAACAGAGTGAGACTCCAACTCAAAAAAAATAAATAAACAAAATAAGATAAAATAAATAGGCCATTCCTAGGCCGTTGCTACCACCATTGCCTTAGTAAACTCTAGTGTGGCCCTGCGCTCTTTCAGCTATGGCTGTTCTCATGTGCTGGCTTTGGTCCTCTTCCCTGTCTTGGGAAAGTGAATTGCCTCTTTCTCTCTCTCTCATTTACTTTTTTTTTTTTTTTGAGTTGGAGTCTCACTCTGTCGCCCAGACTGGAGTGCAGTGGCCGCTTCCGGCCACCGCAGCCTCGACCTGCTGGGCTCCGGCGATCCTTCCACCTCAGCCTTCCGAGTAGCCGGAATTTACAGGCGCGTGCTACCATGCCCGGCTGATTTTTTGATTTATTGTAGAGATGAGGTCTCGCCCAGTTACCCAGGCAGGTCTCGAACCCGTGGGCTCAAGCAATCCACTCACCTCAGCCTCCCAAAGGTGCAGAATTATAGGCTGAGCCACCGAGCCCGGCTTCTAATTTACTTTTTGTGGTTTTTTTTGAGTTGGAGTCTCACTCTGTTGCCCAGACTGGACTGCAGTGGCCGCTCCCAGCCACCGCAGCCTCGACCTGCTGGGCTCCGGGGATCCTTCCGCCTCAGCCTTCCAAGTAGCTGGAACTACAGGCGCGCGCTACCACGCCCAGCTAATTTTTGATTTGTTGTAGAGATGAGGTCTCGCTGCCCAGGTGGGTCTTGAACCTGCGGGCTCAAACAATCCACTCACCTCAACTTCCCAAAGGCGCGGAATTACAGGCTGAGCCACCGAGCCCGGCTTCTAATTTACTTTTTAAATAAACTATAATTTCCTATCTAAAAAAAAAAAGAATAAATAAAAATTTGTAAAAAAATCTTTTTTGAGTTGGGGTCTCACTCTGTCACCCAGGCCAATGGGCAGTGTCATGATCCCAGCTCACCACAGCCTTGACCTCCTGGGCTCTGGCAATCCTCCCACCTCAGCCTCTAGAGTAGATAGGACTACAGACACTGGCCATAGTGCCCGGCTCATTTGTTGCTGCTAAGGCAACGTCTCGCTATGTTGCCCAGGCTGGTCTCGAACTCATGGGTTTAAGCAATGCTCTGGCCTTGGCCTCCCAAAGTGCTGGGATTACAGGCGTGCGTGCACCAGCACACCTGGCCCCAGCAGCGCTCTGGAGTGATGAGGTGGCGCTTTTCTGCCGACCACCCCTGCTGCTCCCTCTGGACTCGGCTCACCTGTCTCTCCGGCGTGGAAGAAATAAGGCAGATTAACACCATGCTTGGCTGGAATCGTCAGAGCCTCCCAGTAGTCGGACAAGGGGTGGCCAGTGTCCTCGTGTCCCACCTGCAGGTCAGAGAGGAGGGGGTATACCCTGCAGCCTGGGAACCCTGCCTTGTACCCTGCATTACCGCTTAGGACCTTGGTCACACAGCCTTTCGACAATGACCCGGCTGGGCTTGGTGCCTCAGCCCGTCATCCCAGCACTTTGGGAGGCCGAGGCGAGAGGATTGCCTGAGCCCGCGGGTGCAAGACCAGCCCCGGCAACTTGGCGAGACCTCATCTCTACAACGAATCAAAAATTAGCCGGGTGTGGTGGCGTGTGCCTGTAGTTCCGGCGACTTGGAAGGCTGAAGCGGAAGGAATGCCTGAGCCCAGTGGGTCGAGGCTGCAGTGGCCATGAGCATGCCACTGCACTCCAGCCAGCCTGGGTGACAGAGTGAGACTCCAACTCAAAAAAAAAATAAAAAAGCACAAGGCAGAAGAACAGGGAGCAAGCACAAAATGATTATCCAAACTCCCTGGAACTTTCTCTTCAGCCATCTGGCCCTCTGCTGTCCCTTCCCCCGTGACTGCTGTCCCCCACAGACCCCTGAACAGGGTCAGGGCTGAACTCTGACCAGGCCTTCGGCTCTGTGGCCTGAGTCTGGCCCTAGGGATTCAGTGGCACCGCCAGGCACATGGTGTTCCCTTCACAAAGAGCTGCCCCGGGGCCCACACGGGCCTCGCCACATGCCTCTGGCACTACAGCACAGGAGAAACAGGGGTTCACAGTCGGTTACCAGGTCAAACCCTGCCACCATCCTGGGGAACTTGGCTCGAAGCGTCATGGCCGTTCGGACAGACTCTGCGATGAGAGATACGTCTTTGGATCTGCGAGAGAGACAGAGAAGCTGGGAGACCGTACCCCCGGCAGTACCTGAGCCACAAACCCAGAGTGATCCCTGGGTGGCTGGACCTGCTGGCCTGGAGAATACAGCCACTCTGTCCCCAGCCTATGATAACTGGGACCAAAGGACCATCCCGACCAGGCTGTCACGACCCCTGAGAGGCATCAAGCCCAAATGCATTCCTATCGAAGACACTTGCTGGCTCCAGAGGGACTTGTAGTCTCTGAAAAGTAGGTGGGTCAGGGGCCCGTGGGAGCACTTTTGTTCTTTTTTTCTTTTGAGTCAAGTCTCACTGTTGCCCAGGTTGGAGTGCAATGGCACACTCATGGCCACCGCAGCCTCGACCCGCTGGCTCAGCCTTCCAAGTAGCTGGAACCATAGGCAGCGCCACCACACCCGGTTGATTTTTTGATTTATTATAGAGATGAGATCTCGCCAAGTTGTTCAGGCTGTCTCGAAACCCTGGGCTCAGGCAATCCTCTCACTTCACCTCCCAAAGTGCTGGGATTACAGGATTGAGCCACCATGTCTGGCCCTTTTTTTTTTTTTTTTGGCACTACAGCACAGGAGAAACAGGGGTTCACAGTCGGTTACCAGGTCAAACCCTGCCACCATCCTGGGGAACTTGGTTGAGAGTGAAGTCTCACTCCTTCACCCAGGCTGGGATGCAGTGGCACACATGCTCATGGCCACCCCAGCGTTGACCTTCTGGGCTCAGGTGATCCTTCTGCCTCAGCCTTCCAAGTAGCTGGAACTACTATTAGTTCCATGCTACATATTAGGCACATGCTACCATGCCCAGCTAATTTTTTGATTTATTGTAGAGATGAGGTCTCACCATGTTGCCCAGGCTGGTTTCGAACCCGTGGACTCAGGCAATCCTCTTGCCTCAGTCTCCCAAAATGCTGGGATTACAGGCTTGAGCCACCATGCCCGGCCAGTCTTGCTCTGTTGCCCAGGCTGGTCTCAAACTCCTGATCTCAAGTTATCCTCCAGCCTCGGCCTCTCAAAACACTGTGATTCCAGGCATGAGCCACCATGTGGGTCTTCTTTATTTTTTTTTTTGAGTCGGAGTCTCACTCTGTCGCCCAGACTTGAGTGCCGTGGCCGCTCCCGGCCACCGCAGCCTCGACCTGCTGGGCTCCGGCGATCCTTCCGCCTCAGCCTTCCAAGAAGCTGAAACTACAGGTGCGCGCTACCACGCCCGGCACCTATTGTAGAGATGAGGTCTCACCAAGTTGCCCAAGCGGGTCTCGAACCCGAGGGCTCAGGCAATTCACTCACCTCAGCCTCCCAAAGCGCGGGATTACAGGCTGAGCCACCTACCGCAGCTTGTCTATTTCTGGAGGAGACACAGTGGCCTTGTCCGACACTTTCCCTGCATCCCTATGAGGGTGAGCTGTGGACGTGCACGCTGTAGGGAAGCCAGCTCTCTGTCCACCGAACCCCTGCCAGAGGCCACAAGTCACCCAAGTCCCTGTTGGGTCGGTGAGACCCAGTAACCATCTGGCCTTGTGCTGATTAAGTCAGTGTGACCCTGGGCACTCCGGGAACCCGATGACCCAAGTCCAGGACGGGCGTGAGACCAGCAGCCTGACGAAAGCAGCAAAGACCAGAGTCTGAGTCTGGCACAAGTTCATGACAGGCCAAGGTCTCTGTCCCTGAGCTGTCCTGGCCCGCCCCACCCGTGGCCTCCCACCCAAAGCTTGAGAGAACGGGGGGCACTGATTCGCTCAGCTGGGCCTCCACCCCAGAGCCAGCTGGGCCGATCCTGCAAGCGCTGTCCTGGGATGAGGGTTACAGGCCAGCATCTCAGTTCCCTCGGGCCCCAGGCCCCCGCAGGAGGGAAAGGACTCGGGAGGCCAGGGTTGGGGAGGCTCATGGGCAACTTGCCCTCGAGGCTCATCAGAGGGAAGAGCCGCCCCCCTCAGGACCCTTCCCTGGGCCCTGACTGAGCAACACCCTTGCCTGCTGTCCCTGCAGTTCCACCAAGAGACCAGTGCTCTTCCATATAAGGGGAGAAGCTGGGTGCGGTGGCTCACACCCGCAATCCCAGCACATTGGGATGCTGAAGCGAGAGGATTGCCTGAGCCCAGGGGTTCGAGACCAGCCTGGGCAACTTAGCAAGACCTCCTCTCTCCAATAAAGCAAAAGAAAAAAATTAGCTGGGTGTGATCATGCACACGTGTCGTTCCAGCTCCTTGGAAGGCTGAGGCCAAAGGATTGCCTGAGCCCAGCAGGTAGAGAATGCAGTACCCATGAGCACGCTACTGCACTCCAGCCTGGGCAACAGAGTGAGACTCCTACTCAAAAAAAAAAGAAAAAGAAGCCAGGCTCGGTGGCTCAGCCTGTAATCCCGCGCCTTTGGGAGGCTGAGGTGAGTGGATTGCCTGAGCTCACGGATTCGAGACCCGCCTGGGCAACTTGGCGAGACCTCATCTCTACAATAAAATCAAAAAATTAGCCAGGCGTGGTAGCACGTGCCTGTAGTTCCGGCTACTCGGAAGGCTGAGGCGGAAGGATTGCCGAGCCCAGCAGGTCGAGACTGCGGTGGCCAGGAGCGGCCATTGCACTCCAGCCTGGGTGACAGAGTGAGACTCCAACTCAAAAACAAAAAAAAAAAAAAAAAAAAAGAAAAAGAATCAGATGCGGTGGCTCATGCCTATAATCCTAGCACTTTGAGAGGCCAGGATGAAAGGGTTGCTTGAGCCCATGGGTTCGAGACCAGCCTGGCCAACTTAGTGATACCTGAACTCTACAATAAAAAAACAGACTGGGTGTGGTGGCTTAAGCCTATAATCCCATCACTTTGGGAGGCCAAGTTGAGAGGATTGCCTGAGCCCACAGGTTCAAGACCAGGCTGGGCAACATGGTGAGACCTCACCTCTACAGTACATCAAAAAATTAGACAGGCATGGTAGCACACACCTGTAGTTCTCGCTACTTGGATGGTTGAGGCAGAAGGATCGCCTGAGTCCAGTAGGTCCAGGCTGCTGTGGCCGTGAGCGTGCCACTGCACTCCAGCACTCCTAGGTAACAAAGTGAGACTCCATTAAAAAAAAAATGGAAAGAAAGAAAAAATAATAAAAAAAATTAGCCAGGAGTGGTGGCACGTGTCTATAGCTCCAGCTAATTGGAAGGATGAGACGGAAGGATCGCCTGAGCCCAGCAGGTCGAGGCTGCAGTGCCCGTAAGTATGGCACTGCACTCCAGACTGAGCAACAGAATGAGACTCCAACTGAAAAAACAAACAGGCCGGGCTCGGTGGCTCAGCCTGTAATCCCGCGCTTTGGGAGGCCGAGGTGAGTAGATTGCCTGAGCCCGCGGGTTTGAGACCCACCTGGGCAACTTGGCAAGACCTCCTCTCTACAATAAATCAAAAAATTAGCTAGGTGTGGTAGCGCGCACACTCATGGCCACCGCAGCCTCGACCTGCTGGGCTCCGGCGATCCTTCCGCCTCAGCCTTCCAAGTAGCTAGAACTACAGGCGCGCGCTACCACGCCCGGCTAATTTTTTTATTTATGGTAGAGATGAGGTCTTGCCAAATTCCCCAGGCGGGTCTCGAACCCATGGGCTCAGGCAATCCTCTTGCCTCGGCCTTCCAAAGTGCTGGGATTATAGGCTTGAGCCACTGTGCCCGGCCTCACCATTCCAACTTAACTGAGACACCTGGGCCGGTGTGGGGTCACAGCCTAGAAGTATCTGGGAAATGGCCACGGTCCTTCATTTCACTGTGGTGGTAAAGCGCCGAACTAGAAATGACTAGACCCCGACGTGGTGCTCACACACTCGCACACGTGAGCCAGTGGCTTTTCAGCATCCTTGGGTCTCCACCCCCATCCTCCCTGCCTCCCTTCCCCCCGCCCCTTCTCATCTCCTCTCCCGTCCTGTCCCAGCCTCTGGGCTCTGTCCACATCCCCTTCTCCCCAGCCTGATGTCCTTCCTCACCTGTCATCTGAGTAGATGATTTTGATCCCCATAAACTCAGGGTGACTTTTCACAAACACCTGAGCCACGTCCTTGTACATCTGCACCATCCACTCTCTGTCGTGGGTCTGCCCATCCAGTTCATACACCTGCAAAGAACGCGGTCCACAGCAAAGGTGAGCGGAGGCAGGTGCCCCTCCCAGTCACCCGTGCTCTCTCAAACCAAGCAGGACTCGGGCTTTCCTCCTTCTGTGCCCTCTACAGCCTCCGCCATTTTCTTGGGTACTTCATCAGAAGGCCTGGTCCCCCCTGTGATAACATGTTTATTTTTATTTTTTTTGAGTTGGAGTCCCACTTTTGTCGCCCAGGCTGCAGTGCGGTGGCACACGCACAGGCACCGCAGCCTCGACCTGCTTGGCTTAAGCGATCCTTCCGCCTCAGCTTCCAATGTTTTTAGTTTCTATTTTATTTTATTTTTGAGTCAGAGTCTCAGTCTGTCACCCAGGCTGAAGTGCAGTGGCACATTCACGGCCACCGCAGCCTCAACCTGCCAGGCTCAGATGATCCTTCCGCCTCAGCCTTCCAAGTAGCTGGAAGAACAGGTGTGAGCCACCATGCGTGGCTAATTTTTTGATTTACTGTAGAGATGAGGTCTCGCCAAGTTGCCCAGAATGGTCTCAAACCCATAGACTCAGCCGATCCTCTCAGCTTGGCCTCCCAAAGCACGGGGATTATAGGTCTGAGCTACCACACCCAGCCTATTTTTTAATTTTTAGGAGAAAGGTGACACAGTCACTCTGGTGACAGTGCGGTGGGGAGAGATCTCAAAGTCTTAGCCCTGACTGCATATCGCAACCACCTTAGGAGAGGAAAAATGCCTGGACCTACCGGAGAACAATCAAATCGGAATCCCTAGGATAGAAGCTGGGATTTTCCTTTGGTTTTTGAGTCAAGGTCTCACTCTGTTGCCCAGGCTTGATTGAATACAGTGGCACGATCATGGCTCACTGCAACCTCCACCTGGGCTCAGGCAAACCTTCCAACTCAGCCTTCCAAGTAGCTAGAACTACAGGCCCATGCCACCATGCCCAGCTAATTTTTTTTTTTTTTTTGAGTTGGAGTCTCACTCTGTCGCTCAGACTGGAGTGCAGTGGCCACTCCCGGCCACCACAGCCTCAACCTGCTGGGCTCCGGCGATCCTTCCGCCTCAGCCTTCCGAGGAGCCGGAATTACAGGCATGCGCTACCACGCCCGGCTCATTTTTTTATTTTATTGTAGAGATGAGGTCTCGCCTGCCCAGGCGGGTCTCGAACCCGCGGGCTCAGGCGATCCACTCACCTCAGCCTCCCAAAGGCGCGCCTCTATGCCCAGCTAATTTATTTAATTTTTTTTTTTTTTTTTTGATCAGAGTCTCACTCTTTGTTGCCCAGGCTGGAGTGGCATGCTCACGGCCACCACAGCCTCATCCTGCTGGGCTCCGGCAATCCTTCCGCCTCAGCCTTCCAAGTAGCTGGAACTACAGACGCATGCCAGCATGCCTGACTAGATTTTTGGGTGTGATTTACTGTAGAGAGGAGGTCTCACCAAGTTGCCCAGGATGGTCTCGAAGTCCCAGGCTCAGGCAATACTCTCACCTAGGCCTCCCAAAGTGCTGGGATTACAGGCTGAGCCACCGCGCCTGGCCACCAGCTAATTTACTTATTGTAGAGACGAGATCTTGCCAAGTTGCCCAGGTTAGTCTCGAACCCCTAGGCTCAGGCAATCCTCTTGCCTTGGCCTCTCAGAGTGCTGGGATTACACACTCGAGCCACCGTGCCTGGCCTCATCTCAATTCCTTTTTTTTTGAGTAGGACTCTCATTCTGTTGCCCAGGGTGGAGTGCAGTGGCATTCTCATGACCACTGCAGCCACGACCTGCTGGGTCCAGGCGATCCTCCCACCTCAGCCTTCCAAGTAGCCGGAACTACAGGCTTTCACCATCACTCCTGGCTAATTTTTTGAATTTATTGCAGAGATGAGGCCTTGCCAAGTTGTCCAGGCTGGTCTTGAATCCTGGGTTCAGACAATCCTCTTGCCTCCACCTTGGAAAGTGCTGGGATCACAGGTGTGAGCCACCGTACCCAGCCCAGACTGGTCTTAAACTCCTGATCTCAAGCATCTTCCTGCCTTGGTCTTCCAAATTCTTGGGATTACAGGAGTGAGCCACTATGCCAGGCCAGAAGCGGTTTTTTGTTTTTTTTTTTTGAGTTGGAGTCTCACTCTGTTGCCCAGACTGGAGTGCAGTGGCCGCTCCCGGCCACCGCAGCCTCGACCTGCTGGGCTCCGGCGATCCTTCCGCCTCAGCCTTCCGAGTAGCCGGAATTACAGGCGCGTGCTACCACGCCCGGCTGATTTTTTTGATTTATTGTAGAGATGCGGTCTCGCTGCCCAGGCGGGTCTCGAACCCACGGGCTCAGGCAATCCTCTCACCTCAGCCTCCCAAAGGCGCAGGATTACAGGCTGAGCCACCGAGCCCGGCTGGAAGCGGTTTTTTTTAAAACCTCCTCAGGTGATTGCAATGTACAATGTCCAGCTAGGGTTAATATCTATGATTTTCTCGGACTGGACAGACAAGTACACAGACAATGACGGCACGCAGGATGAGTGGGATCCCAGAGCCGATCAGAGGTTGAGTATTCCAGCAGAGTACTCAGTAAGTACACAGGGGTCACTTCAGCAAGAAGCCAGGTGCAATTTTTTTGTTTTTGAGTTGGAGTCTCACTCGGTCGCCCAGACTGCAGTGCAGTGGCCGCTCCCGGCCACCGCAGCCTCGACCCGCTGGGCTCCGGCGATCCTTCCGCCTCAGCCTTCTAAGTAGCCAGAAATACAGGCGCGTACTAATTTTTTGATTTATTGTAGAGATGATGTCGCCAAGTTGCCCAGGTGGGTCTCGAACCCGCAGGCTCAGGCAATTCACTTACCTCGGCCTCCCAAGGCGCGGGATTACAGGCTGAGACACTGATCCCGGCTTCAGGTGGAATTTTGAAGTGTTGCCTAAGAATCCAGGCAAAGCCTTGAGGAGAGGCAGGTAGGGTGAGAAGCTAAATGCTTGTTATACAAGTGACAGCATCCGAGAAAATGTCTGGGAACAACCCTCCTAGGCTGTCTGCCACCAACGCCTCTCTCACAAGATCTCCCACCCGTAAGTGCCCGCAGGCCAATCCTCTGTGGCTAAGCCCTTGGGTCTTCTAAGAGTTCTGTCCTCAAGACTTGCCCGGACCCAGTGCGGGCCTCCAATTCTGGCCATGGGGGCAGGGACTGGAGCCCAGGAGATAAGATCCGCCTAGTGACAGTTGCTACGGGCCAGCGGCCTTTGTGACAGACCATTAGTAACACAATGGGAGGCTCAGCGGCCGGGACAGGCCATCACCATCCTCTCGGGGGCCGAATCAGCCCACGGCAAGACTGTTTTTAGTTGTTGGTGTGTTGATGGCCCCCCCCACTCTGGCTAATAGGGGGCATTAAGGCCTGGACGAGTGGCGAGAGGCCTTTGTTCCAGGGTCAGCCCTGAACAAATGGTCACATCCCATCCCCCTCAGCCTCCATCAGAAGCCCAAATCCCAGCGGCCCTGCACCTTGTAGAAAGCCTGGGGGTGGGGGGGGGACCCCGTGGGGGTGGGCGGAGTAGGGAGGGAGGACAGGACTTGGGTGGGCGCCCAAGTGAAGGGTCCAGGCCCAGCCTCTCCACCTCGGGCTCCATAAGGAGGAAGTGCCTCCTCCAAGGGCAAGAAGGGACAGGAAACCGACACTCTGGCTTTTCATTTTTCCCTCCAACCCATTGGTCAGCAACTTCCTCCAAATACCTCCCTACCGTATCCAGGCCCCAGATCTATTCTCAGGAAGGCGTCAGTTCAGCTCATCCTAAGAAATACCATCTCCTTAGCCGGGCTGGGTGGCCCAGCCCGTAATCCCGCACCTTTGGGAGGCTGAGGTGAGTGGATTGCCTGAGCCCGCGGGTTCGAGACCCGCCTGGGCAGCGAGACCTCATCTCTACAATAAAATAAAATAAAAAAAAATCAGCCGGGCGTGGTAGCGCATGTCTGTAATTCCGGCTACTTGGAAGGCTGAGGCGGAAGGATCGACGGAGCCCAGCAGGTGGAGGCTGCGGTGGCCGGGAGCGTGCCCCTGCACTCCAGTCTGGGCGACAGAGTGAGACTCCAACTCAAAAAAAAAAAAAAAAAGAAATATCATCGCCCCCCACCCTCCCCCCACAAGCAGGAAGCGGGAAGCCACATGCCCGCCGGGAGCCCACTTGGGGACAATCCTGGCTACCAAGATGCTCAGAGCGCCCAGCAGAGGGAGGGAATCCCTGGCTCTGTCCACTCCCCCTTACAGCCCATGAAACCTGGATCGAGCTCTTTGACCTTCCCCAGCCTCTGTTTCCACACCTAGAGAACAAATTCATATCATCTCCAAAACAGCCTCATGGCCGGGCTCCGTGGCTCAGCCTGTAATCCCAGCATTTTGGAAGGCCGAGGCAAGGGGATTGGCTGAGCCCGCGGGTTCGAGACCAGCCCGAGCAACTTGGAGAGACCTTGTCTCTACAAAAAATTAGCCAGGCGTGGTGGCGCACGCCTGTAGTTGGAAGGCCGAGGCGGATGGATGGCTGGAGCCCAGCGGGTCGAGGCTGCAGTGGCCGAGAGCGTGCCACTGCACTCCAGCCTGGGCAATGGAGTGGGATTCTAACTCAAACAAAAAAACAAACCTCAACACTCAAGGCTCTGGTGAGACAACGCAGGTAAGTGCTTTGTCAAGGTCAAGGTGAAGAAAGCCCTTTCTCCAAGTGTGGTCTGGGTCAGGTCATCTGCATTAGAATCACATGGCGGGGGCTGCCGGAAGGAGAAGGGGCTAGTTAACTTTGCAACTTCCTGGCCCTAATCCACAGCACAGAACTGCAACCCTGGTGGGAGGTCAGCTTCCAAATCTGGATTTTATTTTTTATTTTTTCGAGTTGGACTCTGTCGCTCGCGACCACTGCAGCCTCAACCTGCTGGGCTCCGGTGATCCTTCCCCCTCAGCCTTCCCAGGAGCTGGAACCACAGGATAAGCCACCACGCCCAACTAATTCTTTAGTCTCTCCCAGTTGCCCAGGCTGGTCTCGAACCCGTGGGCCCAGGCAATCCTCCTGCCTCGTCCTCCCAGTGTGGAATTAGAGGCGTGAGCCACCAGACCCGGCCCAAATCTGGATTTTAAACGGTCCCTCCAAATTGTTCACGTGCACCCCTGTGTTTGAGAACTACCATCAGCAAGCACGATCGTCGCTCCTGGGGACTGCTGACGATACCTGGGACCCAGCAATACAAGATTGGGTGCCAGTCTGAAAAAAGCCACAAGCTAGTAGGGGAATCAGATATATCAGGATGTCAATTACACAAGGCAACGCACTCAGGGTGCGTTGTTTTATATTTGGGAGGCAAAGGCGAGAGAATTGCCTGAGCCCAGGAGTTCAAGATGAGCCTGGGCAACATACATGGTGAGACCTTGTCTCTTAAAAAAAAATTATATATTTTTTTAATTTTAATTTTTTTTTGAGTTGGAGTCTCACTCTGTCATCCAGACTGGAGTGCAGTGGCCGCTCCCGGCCACCGCAGCCTCGACCTGCTGGGCTCCGGTGATCCTTCCGCCTCAGCCTTTCTAGTAGCTGGAATTACAGGTGCGCGCTACCACGCCCGGCTGATTTTTTTTTTTTTTTGAGTTGGAGTCTCACTCTGTCGCCCAGACTGGAGTGCAGTGGCCACTCCTGGCCACCGAAGCCTCGACCTGCTGGGCTCCGGCGATCCTTCCGCCTCAGTCTTCCCAGTAGCCGGAATTACAGGCGTGTGCTACCACGCCCGGCTAATTTTTTGATTTTAGTATAGAGATGAGTTCGCGCCTGCCCAGGCGGGTCTCGAACCCGCGGGCTCAGGCAACCCACTCACCTCAGCCTCCCAAAGGTGCAGGATAACAGGCTGAGCCACCGAGCCCGGCTAAAAACTATTTTTTAAATATATGTATTTTTAAATTTTACTTTTTTTTTTTTTTACTTTTATCTATTTATTTATTTTTTCTTTCTTTCTTGAGAAAGTAGGATTTATTCAGGGGACAGAAAAGCTCCCACGGTGGGAGGGGACCCGAAGGGGTTATTCCTATTACAGGGCGCTAGGGAGGAAGAGAGAGAGGAGAGACTGGATTGCCTGAGTCCACGGTTCGATACCTCCCAGAATCGGTGGAGGAGGAGCTGACCGGCCCAGCCCCCACTCGAGGCGAGGCTGAAACCACGGATAGGAGGATGGGTGCCGATGGGGCGGAGCCTAAGCGAGGGAGAGGGTTTCCAAAACGCCGGGAATCAACTGTTTCAAGGTGCAGTTTCTAGCCAGGCAGGATGGCTCACGCCTGTCATCTCAGCCCTCGGGGAAGTGGAGACAAGAGGACTGCCTGAGCTCAGGGGTTTGAGACCAACTGAGCAACTTGGTGAGACCTCATCTCTACAATCAGTCAAAAACTCAGCCGGGCGTGGTGGCTCATGCTTGTTGTTCCAGCTACTTGGAAAGCTGGGCTGGGAGGATCATCTGAGCGCAGCAGGTCAGGGCTGCGGTGGCCGTGAGTGAGCATGCCGCTGCATTCCAACCTGGGTGACAGAGTGAGACTCCGACTCCAAAAAGGTCTATCTGTGCCTGGGTCTGCTCTATCCGCTCTGCCCTCTGAACTGATGAAAGCTCGATGGAGGGGCAAACTAAGGTTCGTTCCCAGGTCTCAAGAACTCAGAACATATAAGTCTGCACTCACAGGGACAGGCGCAGTGGCTCTTGCCTGTAATTCTCCCACTTTGGTAGGCTGAGACCAGAGGATCGCTTGAGGTCAGGAGTTCAAGACCAGCCTACTCAACATGGAGAGACCTGTCTCTAAAAAATTAAAAAATTAGGCCGGGATCGGTGGCTCAGCAACTGGAGGGAGGCTGAGGCGACTGGATTGCCTGAGTCCACGGGTTCAAGACCTGCCTGGGCAACTTAGCAAGACCTCATCTCTACAATAAATAAAAAATTAGCTGAATGTGGTAGCGCGTGCCTGGAGTTCCGGCTACTTGAAAGGCTGAGGCGGAAGGATCGCCAGAGCCCAGCACGTCAAGGTTGCCGTGGCCAGGAGCGTGCCATTGCACTCCAGTCTGGGCAACAGAGTGAGACTCCAATTAAAAAAAAAAAAATTAGCAGGGAGTGGTGGTGTACACCTGTAGTCCCAGCTCCTCAGAGGCTGAGGTCGAGGGATCACCTGAACCCAGGAGGTTGAGGTTGTGGTGAGCCGTGATTGTGCCCTGACTCAAAAGAACAAAAGTCTGCAACAAACCCAAGTAGAGACAGGCAGTCACTTCAGAGACTGGACACTTCTGGACCAGGCTCGCAACTACTCTTCCTGAGAGAATATTAACATATGCAAGGAGGCCGGCTCCGGGGCTCAGCACTTTGGGAGGCCGAGGGGAGTGGATTGCCTGAGCCTGTGAGTTCGAGACCAATCCAGGCAACTTGGCGAGACCTCGTCTCTGCAATAAAAAAATAAATAGCCGGGTGTGGTGGTGCACCTGTGGTTCCATCTACTTGAAATGCTGAGGCGGAGGGATCACCGGAGCCTAGCAGGGGGAGGCTGTGGTGGCCGGGAGCGTGCCACTGCATTCCAGCCTGGGCGACCGACTGAGACTCCAACTGAAAAAAAAAGGAAATAGAATACAAATATATCAGAGTCACTCTCCATGACATTGTTTCCAGAAATGTTTGTTACTTTTTGTAGATATATATGGATATGTGTTAAAACATTGTCTTAATGCTCAATTTAGTGTGGTACTTGTTGGTTTCCTGGGGAAAGGATGATTTACAGCTTTAACAGATTTCTAAAGATGAAGAACGCTGTTATCAATTCTTGAATTCTGAGCTTAGTAACAAGGTTCATCAGGGCTGTAGCTCACCCGGCAACTTTCAGACTATCATTTGGCTTCAAGGCGAGAATTTACTGGTTAGGAAGCATATCTGGTGTGGATGATAGCTTTTTCTGGAAACAGCATTCTGACTTTCTTGCTTGTATAAATCCATTGTGAATTTGGTCAATGTGTATCAGTCTTCTGGAACCCTATCCCTTCTGGGTCTACAAACAATACAATTTCTGAGCCCGTAAAGGCTGGTGAATAGCCTGCAATCCCAGCACTTTGGGAGGCCCAGGTGAGTGGATTGCCTGAGCCCGAGGGTTTGAGACCCGCCCAGACAATTTGGCGAGGATTGCATTCTGACTTTCTTTTTTTTTTGAGTTGGAGTCTCACTGTCGCCCAGACTGGAGTGCAGTGGCCGCTCCCAGCCACCGCAGCCTCAACCTGCTGGGCTCCGGCGATCCTTCCGCCTCAGCCTTCCAGTAGCTGGAACTACAGGCACACGCTACCACGCCCGGCTAATTTTTTATTTATTGTGGAGATGAGGTCTCACCAAGTTGCCCAGGCGGGTCTCGAACCCGCGGGCTCAGGCAATCCACTCACCTCAGCCTCCCAAAAGCGCGGGATTACAGGCTGAGCCACCGAGCCCGGTTGCATTCTGACTTTCTTGCTTGTATCAATCAAGGCTACGGTGGCAGCCGGGAGCGTCCCACTGCACTCCAGTCTGGGCGACAGAGTGAGACTCCAACTCAAAGAAAAAAAAAACAAAAAAACAGTAGCATACGCTATCAAAGCCAGAATACTGCCACCCTGTGGGCTCTCCCGTGAGCTGGAAGGTCAATCCCCAAGGCGTCTGTACACTGAATAAATATTTTTTTTATTTTTTGAGTTGGAGTCTCACTATGTCCCTCAGGCTGGAAGGCAAAGAGGGGGGAGGGGAGAGCAGGGGTAGGGTGGGGGAGACCAGAGCAGGGGAGGGCAGGGGAGGGCATGGCAGGGCAGGGGAGTGCACGGCAGGGAGGCCAGCTGGGCTCACCGGCTGCAGCATGGCCCTGATCTCCATGAAGTGCACGTTGTCCTCCCAGAACTCCTCCATGCTCCGGAAGACGTAGTCTCTGAACACTGGCGCGTAGTGGACAAGGCCAGAGATGGTGAAGAAGATGATTTGAAACTTGGACCAGACTGCGTTTTGGGTCGGGTAAGTCACCTCGGGGT
Source organism: Cephalopachus bancanus (assembly GCA_027257055.1). Taxonomy (NCBI): domain Eukaryota; kingdom Metazoa; phylum Chordata; class Mammalia; order Primates; family Tarsiidae; genus Cephalopachus; species Cephalopachus bancanus. The sequence goes on from JAPVLO010003900.1 coordinate 18,127, forward strand.
GCTGGGTCACCAGAGTGAAACTCCTCAGCAGGCTGTGGAGAGGGCAGGAGGTGGGAGGCGGCCTCAGGCCCCGCCTCCGGGCACCCGTGGGCCTCCTGGGCTCCCACCCGGGGCCTGGGGGCGGGCTGGCTGCTCGGATGCCAACCCTGGAGACAGCTCGGAGGGGACTCACACCAGTCAGGCTGGGCCCGTCCCCCTGCCGCGTGCTCAGTTCACCTGACCCCGTGGTCCTTACGTCCCAGACCAGGCTCTCTCTGGGGGGTGCTGCGGGCCGAATGGTGGCCCCCTCCAAAGGGATGTGCTGCCCTATCCTCAGTGTGCCTCAGTGTGCCGGCCCTTGGAGATGGAGCCTTTAAGGCGATAATTAAGGTAAAATGGGGCCATAATGATACAGGGACCCACTAAGGTCCGTCCATGCTGCCACAGCCCCTAGAGAAGGGCATGGTGGGGATTTGAGAGTTCCTGCACATTCCTGAGCACATCACTGAGAGACCCCTTGGCTTCTCTGCGTTCCCAGTAAGTAGCTTCAGGGATCCTTGACTTCCCTGCAGACAAGCCCAGTGAGGTAAATCCCTATTTAC